>VYXB01001736.1:214358-245333 GCA_013397135.1 Pachyramphus minor | reverse complement strand
AGGAAAGGAAAGGAAAGGAAAGGAAAGGAAAGGAAAGGAAAGGAAAGGAAAGGAAAGGAAAGGAAATTAATGATAACTGCAGAATAGCTGCAGAATAGATTATGTCCAATACACTTATTTAAACTTTCTTTTTATTAAAAAAAGAAATTGTGGCAAAAAAGAAATTTATTTTACCACCTTCAATCAAAGAAAGAAAACAAACAGAACAACTATCTATACATTTAATTTTAAAGGTATCTGTGTGAAGACAGAGGTCTTTGCAAAAACTGTTTCTCTCTCCTGTGCTTGAAAATTTAGGTGACCAAATTAGAGAGTTGAAATGGAAGATGAACTTTTAGACAAATGAGAAATATCTGAAGATCAACAGCACAGAGTTGCATTCACCAAAATGTTTTATTAAAAAGCCAATTAGAGATGAGTTGTAACACTTGAGCTTAGTTATGAAGATTTTGTAAAATAAGAAGATTTTATATTTGTTGAAAACATTATGTCTTATTAAAGCCGTTTGTTTTTGTTTTTTTTCTTTTAACTGTGTTATTGGTCTAATGGAGCTATGAACACAATCATTTTGAATAGTATTAAAATAAACCATAGACAAACAGGTGAAAGTCAGCATCTTCTCTTCCAGTGTAAATATTGAATAAAAATAGAATTAAATATGTGGTAACTAAAATAAGGGCTGTCCTTTTATAGAAAGCAGCACTGACAACTGGAGTTCCCAGTCTCCAAAGACACTCAGTTTTCCTGTTTTTCCGGTATAAATAATTGGACTTTCAAGATTGTTATAGAATCATAGAATGATTTAAGTTGCAAAAGACCTCTAGGATCATTGAGCTGAGCTGTTAATCTGGCACCATTGTGTTCACCTCTAAACCATATCCCCAGGTGCCACATCCACACTTTTTTTGAACCAGTTCTTTTGTGTTGTCTTGATTATGCTGAATGCTGAAAAATCTGAACTGTGAAAGTATTTACATGCTGGTCATTTTGGAAGAAGTACTTAAAGGGCAGAACTCCCAGTGATATGAATGGGGCACATTTGAAATATTTGGTAGCTTCTGCCACCCTAAAATAATGTAAGATCATTTCATTCAGAAATACTTCTCTCCAGAAATTTATATTCAAGTTACATGAAAATATAAGCTATTATTTAGCTGTCACTGAAGCTACCAAGACCGTTTCTATACCATGAAAGCATTGGGGTCTGACACAAGGTTATTTCTAGGTCTAATACAGTTTAGAGTTCTTTTTTTTTTTTTTTTTCCTTTACTTCAACAGATTTAGTGGAGAAAAATTGGTAGCAGAAAAACTTTGTCAACTAAGAGGTGTTCATAAACACTTGTGAAACTTTACCACAAGTCAGGAAACATTGTAACAAGATTAATTTTGCTGCAGCTGCGCTTCCACAGCAAGGATCTAAACAGACCTGAGCAATTCTGAGTAACTTTTGCACTTTTTGCTGATGTCCTGGAATTCAATCCACTGCAGAATTTAAATAAACTTCGTTTCTGACCCATCATGAAAAATGACCTCCCACTCCCCTCTTCATCCTTCTCAGTTACACTTTTCCTATATAATACTTTCACATTTTTGAGTATCCACAGGAGATTTGCTGTATCTCCAGTAGAGGTAGGCTTTTAAAGGTCTCCATTTGCAATTAAATAAATTCTCCAAATAGACAATTCAATTCTTAACTTTTCCAATTTGATAAGCAGTTTCTATGGTGATGAACTCCTAGCATTCTAAGAAGGATGGATTCAGTTGATGTTTGAGGATGACAAGAAGATTTTGGATCCATTGTATTGACCTTTGAGGAGAGTCTGTTTCTATACTACTAATGTTCAAGTTCAGTTTTACAATTAAGACTGAATTTTTGTCTGCTATGGGCCTCTTTGATTTCTGCACTCCATTATGGCTATAAAACAAAAGATAATATATTCTGTCAACAGAATGAAATAATGCTGCTAGGTAATAGAGTTTGAAATGTTTACAAACCTATAAATGAAAACTGCTCCATTAATATGAATGGATATAATAAAATTCCTTCATGATAATTGCTACATGCATAATATTGCACAACAGAGCTATTTTTAGCACATTAGTTACAGGTTTTATAGACTTGGAAAGGCAGTGACTGTTCATAAGTATTATCTTTTGTTATACAAATGAATATTTTTTCACATCCTTTCATTAAGTGTTAAAGGCCTCATTCTGTAGTGGGCCAAGTCTGATTTTTAAACATAGACGATAACAGTGTAATTACGTATTCTAAATCATAAATATATTTGGACTGCTGATTCAAAGAATACTGTATTGCAGGAAGAGCTACCAGCTCCTTTTTTTCTCAGCACTGTAGCCCAGTGGTCCAGTGTGTCTTTTCACAAAGTAGGTGTAGCTCAGTCTATCGACAGGTTGACTACTGCAGTACAAGGGTGAGCAGTGAGTGTGCATGAGTGATGATGTCAGCTTTGGTTGTTTCGTCTCAAAAGTGAAAGAGGCAGAAAACTTTCCATTGGATTTCAGGGGCCCTAGTTACTACACATTTCCTCTTGCATGCTGCAACTTTAGCCCCGTACTAAGAAAGGACTTGCAGAGCACTCTAGAATATCGAGATGGTAAGGAATGGTCAGGAAGAATTTTGCCCTAGTACACTCACTAATTAGTGGGGAAAGAGAGAGGAACCAGATTAGTGACAGAAAATGATTAAGGTTTTTCATTAAAGATTGGAGGAAAAGTAGCAATTTTGCAGACTGCGGTCTCTTTGGGAAGTACTAAATGATGTGAATGAATATCAACCATATAGCACCTGAGTTTGTGTGGATGAAATAGTACAACCCTCATCAGACATTGCTAATGGAGGACAAACTTCGTTGCTGAGGGTAGTCCAGAAGACAAATATCATAATATGAATAACAATTTCATTTTTAAACACTGATGGATAAAAGAAAGATATAATTGATCAGAGAATTTTGTTCCTACTACTAAAAATATGTAGGTTGTTTCAACCTATAGTAATAGTTCCCATATTAATGAAAATCTGGTACACAGAGCTCAGTTTAAACAATCTTTGAAATTTCAACTATTAAAGTAAAATTAACTATAGACAATAGTCTGTGATGGGCTTATCCTAGTCATGGGATAAAAGGTTGTAAGTACAGGAATTTTAATTTTCACAGAATCAGACTATAGTTTTCAGCCTTGTTTAAGCTTCACTTAAAAACACTATGCCATACAGTTACCAAAATATAAAAAGCTTCTACAGCACCTCAATGAACTAAAAGAAATCACCTGAGGGAAGAGATAGAATGAATTACTTCTTTCTCTCTGATGTGACATATCACTTCACTGTACAATGGTGAATTGACTGTTTAAGTTAAAAAACAATGTATACATGTGTCAGAAGAATTCTTTGTCAGATTGTAAATGCATATCATGTTGTCTTGCCTTTCAAATGAAACATGAAACTCTCTGCTGTCATTTCACACAAGATATGGTGCACGGGGTTATTTAGCTTTTGAGATATTTCATCGGCAAGAAAGCGTTTTGAGGCACAGGGACAGAATAAGCAATTAAATTCATTCACATTTACTACTTGCTTTGTTGCACACATAAATCACAGGTTCAAAGGGAAAGTGAAGTTCAGGCCAACTTTTTCTCCCAGCTTTAAGTGCACAATCCTCATCCTAACATGTTTCAGAAGGCAATGAAAAATTTGAAGTTTAGCCATTCTTGCTTTGTGCCAGTCTAAATTCTTTCAAAATACCTGTATGTCCTAGTGTTTAAAAGCAAGAAAATATATTTGTTACAGTATACTTTTGTACTTAAAAAGAATGAACAGTTTTCCTTTTTGCGAATGTAACCTCAATTTCTTTTAAAGGTAGTGTTTTTATTAGGACATGGTAGCAACAAAGAAGCAAATTGTAAACATTTATCACTAAGCATTGCATTTATTGATTTTTCCATATAGAGTACTTTGGGTATATACTGATATATGTTAGTACCAATGAAAAATGAAAGGTTATAACACTTTGCTGACTCTGGATTATCCCCCACGAGAGCAAGAAAACTTGGTTATAAAGTGCCCAAGTTGGGTATTATCCATTTATTTTGTTTTAAATGCATTCTTTGAACCTTAAATAATACTGAGGGACAATTTCATCTCCTGATGTAGTCCCACTGAAGTGAATGGAATTGCACCAACAATTCAATTTGTCTCTCTATGCTTGTGCATTCCTGCCTGTACTTGTTGTAGTTTATTGTTGGATTTCCTTCAGTAACTATGAAGTATGTTGTCATCATAATCCAAATCGCAGAGTATATCATCAAAAAAACATCTCAAAGGCCATATAAATAAGAATTCACCTGTCTTCTCCAGCCATGAATGGGAAAACTGTTTCTATCAATTTATCTTCTCAAGGCCAAGTCTGGTACATTCCTTGTTTTTCCCACTGCAGTGGGAAGTTGGAAAGATCTCAGCCATGCTGCCTGCCTTTCTATGAGTGACTTCTGTAAAGATCAGGTGAAATTCTGACCAGGAATTTTCCCCTACGAAGGGAAGGAAGGATCAGAACTTCATAGGTTTCCTTTATGAAGGTCAGGGAAGAAATAGACAGGACTGTGATTTTATGTATAGAATGATGTTGTTTTAGCAGAAAAGGTAGGGATTTTTTTTCAGGCTGTTTTTCATGAATTTTAATGTTCCGACAGGCATGTCACCACACTGCAAGAATTCTCTAGTCCTCACTTATATGAAGTGTTGCTTCACACTTTCTCTAGTACATACAATAAATATGCTGCAAAATTTGCATGCTCCCAGAAAGAACCCAAGTGAAAGCTAGTTTATCTCTGTTGCCCTTCAGCATATGTATATGTATATGGGAAGTCAGACATCACTGTGGTGTGAGTTTTTAGAAGACGTACTGAACAGGACAGTTTAAAGTTTAAAAGTTTACTACTTCAGTTATTTGTAGCACACTACCTGCACATGGTTAATTCTTCTGTATTTTTAATCTTCACCAGTACTGTTGATCTTAACACTTATGTAATAAATTATATAAGAATATAGAGATGTGACATAATTTAGTTAGAACTGATACCTATGGTTTTGATAATGCTTACCTCCTTTACATTTGTCTTTCCAACTTCTTCCTTGTGTGTTTAGCAGAATGTCTGACTATTTGCAGTGCCATGCACTTGCTTTTTACTTTGGTGACTTCTTGAACCTGTAGTTGTACTTTTTCTATGTTCAACTATACTGATCTTCATTTTCCTCATTGATGCTCACTTTGCTCAGGTATGATTACAGAAAAGGTAGGGAGTGTTACAAAACACTAATATACAGGTTTTAGTTACACTATGTTAACACAGGTTTTAGTTACACTATATTACTATGTTTATATTCATGTTCAATTCAATTTAATATTAATTATATCCCAAATATTGGACTCTTATAAGTGTTGCATGTCTTAGTTTTGGTTACATGCAGTGAAAGTAGATTACCTCATACCTATGGTGGGATGAGCATATACTTGTGGATAGTTGTCCACTTATATTTCCTTTTTCTCTATCCTCTTTGAAGAGCTTCAGTCTCCAATCAAGTTTAACAGAAGATATGTTTAGTTCCTATCATCACTGCATATTGTTCAGCAGAAAGAATGAGCACATGTATTTGCATAAAATATCACTTCAGGTGCCATGAGAAAGCCTTAGTTTATCATTGATATGAAGCATCTGATCCCTCCCATTAACTTCAGCTGATCACAGGAAACATCTTCAGACTCAATTTCTTTCTGTAGTTTACCGCAGTTAAATTAATTTCATAAATGTGTCTCTGTATGTGTGTACTTTTGCTGTTTTTGCTTACATCTATAACAAGAAATAGACTGTTGACTTTTTGCCTTGAAGAAGTTATTATCAAAGTTTCACAGGAGATGAATGGCAATAGTCACAGACCTGTCCCTAAATATTCTTTACTGAAGTTTTAATGAAAATGACATGTTTATCTTTCAGGTTAGGCACTATGATATAAGGACTGCTCTTTTCCCCTCTTCTATTTAAATGGAAATTTTATTTGTCCCAGGTACAAAAATTTGCATGTATGCACACATGCAAAATTCTAAAAAAATGTCTTTGAGACTCAGTAAATAACTTTCTGATAAAGCCTGCAGAATCTGTGAGGTGAGTCAAGAGACAAAATGTTCATATAGAGCACGTCAGTGTAGGCTGAAAACACGGTTAGTTCAATGGTACTTAGATGCTCTAAACTGAGATCGGATTCCATTGCCATAAAGCAACATCTGCAGCTATGCAGGTATATGGTTTGCACCAGATTTCTACCTTTCCTTAAACAGAGAAGAAGGGAAAAATGAAGACATTTCTGGGAAATTTGCATGCTTTTATATGGGTTTCTTTGACTAGCACCTGATTGCTACTGCTGATTGACTACAGATTTGTTTTTAGTGGAAGGACAAATGCTAATGCAGGTGTGCATGGGTATAATTTACATTGCCACTAATTCATAGTTTATCTTCAGTCTTTAGGGAAAATTCTCATTTAAAAACCTTGCAGTCAAAGGTCTACTTTAATATCAGTTTTCATACAAGTTTCTCCTTAGATACTACATATAATAAATGGTATTTCCAAAAATAGCTTAGAGAAAGAGCTGGGAGAAATAAAAATGTAAGCATATTTTCTAAAGGAAACAGAGAGAACACGTCATGGCCAAAAAGACTGATCTGTGATAAGTCTTAGTAACTGGAACCACATACATACTTAGTATCCAAAATTAAAATTGTCAGACAAAGTACACAACATTCCAATTCAGTGGATTATAGTCATCCCTTTGATTTCAATGTAATTTTTGGGATTATCTGGTTAGAGCGAAACAGAGCTGGGTAATAAAGTTAGTTAAAATTTACAGACAAAACCATATCTATGCCCAGAGTGTGCACAATCGGATATTTTGCCAGTTTAGTTTGCTACTTCATTTGCCTTTATAAATTGTAGTTTGTGAACACATGATTTGCCTATTGAAATATTGCATGGAATCTTTGGCAATTGTCAGCAACAAAAAAATGTAAGTGATAATGCATGCAATATTTCTCATTCAAAAAATAACTCAAGCAACCAAAATTATTTGCAATGGTTGCTGAAGCTTATATGGCAATCTTCTAGCACTAGGGTTTGGTCTTTGTTCCCTGTGTTTCTCAATGTATCGATCTCTGTGGGAGATAAAAGTCCTAGATGATAGGATATTACGTATCAATCGACCTGTAACTGTCAATGTATTTTTAAGAATTTTGTAAAATCTTTTTTCTTTTCCCAGAAAATAAAATTGATGCTGCTCCTGAAATTGTAGGAAATGTTCATCTTACAGGTTTCATGATTAGCTTTTATCTTTCTTCTGTAAAGCAAGATGCAGGACCATTGAGAACTTTACCTTCTGTAGTCAAAACTAGGCACAGGAATAACTAATATTACTTTCAGAGGACTTTGCTGACCTTTGGTCTTTCCTATCTCTGTGAGGAATCACAGTAAAAACGAAAATCAACAACACAAAGAAAGAAACATCATTTAGGGGGAATTGTAACCTCTGGGTTTCCTAGTGTGTCTTATCGTTCATGTTTGTCTTCCAAATTGTAAGCCCTGTAGGGAAAGGATTGTTTTGATATCTGTGTGTTGTACAAGGTCAAGGATACAGTCAGTGCTGAGTAAATAAGCAAATGATGGTCAGTCAAAATCATAAAAGACATACATAAAAAGTTATATATATATATATATCTATCTTTGTATAAACAGTGTCTAGGAATTCAAAACCCGTGTTCTCTGTCCCATCAAAGTTTGACTCTAAAATGACATTATACCTCTTGAAGGCACTTCTTGGTTTTTGTTATGTTTGTTTGTTTTGGTTTTTTTTTTGTTAAAATGAATGATGCTAATGATAAATCTGAACTAATCCTCCTGATCTATTTATGATAACTTATGATAAAGCCTGATAATCATAGTTGTTTTTAATAAGGGTTGTATAATTTTAAGTTTTATTTTCAAGGATACTTAGAACAACATCCCTTTATTGTGCAATTCTGTAGAGAGCATTTATCAACAGCAACAGAAGTCTTGTAAGAAGAGACACTCCCTTTATAATTATCTGAACATTGTATAGTTAAATCTGAAGGCAAAAGTATTAAAAGTGCTGCATAGTGTCCTTGGAGAATATAATACTCTTGGAGATTTTTTTTAATACATTGTCCTGTGATATGTTGTAGCAAAATGTAAAAGCAACAAGTGAAATAGAAAACTGATAAAGCACAATCATCTAACATCTACTATTATGTGTTCATTCCTCAGATATAGTAGATGTCTCCTGATATTCTACAGGCCATGTAAGATCTGATTATCAGGTGTCTGTGGTACCATTCACTATTGAGGAAGTATCAAGAAACCATTATAAGTCTTTGTTTTCTGTTCATGACTGAGTCATATGCCAGTTAATTTGTTTGAAATATTATATATAGGTGAAGAAGACTTCTTACTGCCCTTTCTGTGAAAAACTTCAGCCATAATAATTCAGCTTCACTCTAGTTCTCAAAAAATAAACTCAGGAAAATTAACTTTATTCATATTTTACAGGGTAATGCCTATGTATCAAACATGACTACTGCAGCACCTTTGAATACTCCATTCACATTCAAGAAGACATAAATGCTTCCAAAACTACAGTTTTCAGATTTTTGACAGAAAAAGTTTTTCAGATTTTCATGCCCAAAGAATTTGAAAATGATGTATTCCCTCAAAACTCACAGAGAATGTAAGATATTCTCATAGGTCTATTGTACAATCTCTTTCCATCCCATGGAATGGAATTGTTTGTTTCTGATAAACCCTGGTTTTGGGGATTCTAAGCCATGGCTCTTCTCCCCGCTGGGATCTCTGCTCCTCACTACCTTCTAAAGGGTAGAGATGAGGACAACAAATAAGCTTGACTGAATAAAGGAAGAGCATCAATTGGATGGGGACAAAAGAAAATCAGTCAGTCCTCATGAGGAAAGAGATAATCCTTGTCCAGGCAGCAAACATGTGGGACGTGAGGAGATTTCATTTGAAAAAGGGTAATCAGGTCAGGTGCAGTTGTCTAAAGCTGTCTTTGGGTGTAAGCAATATTAATGAAGCCTCATTTTCCATCTGCTCTCTCATCGGGGCTACTACTGAAACGCTACTGGCTAAAGCTTGGCTTGCAATAGGTTGTGGAGCTTCTCACCCAGTATACACAGCCTCTGCCAGTGCTAAATGCTTAGTGGATTTGTGAGGCCCAGCTGTCCACAGCTGGACTAATCATCTCTGGATACCAGAGACCACTGCTGGGATTTTCTGTAAGGCAACACAGAAATCTTGGTCTGGAGCACAGGGTGAATTCAATGCTTACACATTTCCGTGTTGGAAAACGGCTTCTTTTTTATTTTTACTTAGACTGGCAGGATAAATAGTCATTAGGATCACACCCTGGAATTCACTGCATTTAGGGGCCTTCTGTCCTTATATTTATTTTCAGCACAAGAAACAACACCAGTGTTGGAGATACAGAGCTTTAACACAAGTTACTCTGGAAATTACAGTAGCTGGAATCTCCAAGACCTACCAGTTATTGCGAGTTCCTATTGTAAACAGCAAAAGATTTTACCTATATGAAAGTTAGAACATAGCAAAAAGCATACTTTCAGAAAGAAAAAAGATGAAGCAGTTCTAGTTCAAATTTTTTAAAAAAATGGTAACAAAACACTGCTTCAGCAGTGGAGTAGGGTCATATACAATACTTGGTAGAATAAAATTGACATTGATCTAGAGGACATTTATGACAGCTGAATTTGATACCTGGCTTGACCCTGCCGTTTTTTTTTTGTAGTATGGAATAATTTACCACTACTGGATATATGGAGCCACTATCCTGCAACTAAACATCATTGGCAGGACTTCTTAGCCAGAAATATTTTTTGAATCTGTAATAAAAAGGATAGAAGTATAAAGAGAAAGCATTGCTGAAATATTCTTGCATATTTTAGTAGGTATTTATAATGTTATGTATCTATATATGTCATATTTTTTTATACGTGAAGAAATATGGAAGAGATTGATAGCTAAAATCTTAAAGATACTTAATGGGAATGAAAGTAGTTGCCTGTAGTTGAATTCTAAGATTGGATTTGTCACTTTTAGTACAGAAAGATGCAAATTCTCACAGTAAATTCCTGGCTCCTTTGGAAAGTAACTTTTTTATTATTATTATTTTTTAATCCTTCATCAGTAGGTACAGGAAGAGGTAGGAAGAGAGCATCTGAAGAAGTCAGTTTTAATTTATTGTGAACTTGTCCTCATCAAAATCAGAGAAAAGCTACCCTGTGTCTTCCTCATCACTTCTGTTTTACCTCACCTACTTTCCAATGAGTTCATTCTTTTCTGAGCTTCCTGGAGTAGACATCAGCCTATACCATGTTCCTGTCGTCTCATTTCCCACTCACACAAATTTGCTTTACTGGATTAAAAAAAAAGAGGTCAGACAGATGGAGACAGTGCAACTTAGATCAATAAACTGATAATAGATAATATGTTAATGACTATTCTTGATTTTCTTTAGACTGAGACACACTTTAAATGTGGCTTTCAGATGGGACATAAGCATTCATATTTTTCCACAAGTGCATGATATTAATATTTTTGTACTGAATATGTAAATATATATATACTTTAGAATGTTTAATAAGGAGAAATTAAAACCTTAAAAATGAAGTTAATAAGCTATGATGGTCAGTCAGAAATCTCTGAGTAGCTAGAGAGACTCTATCTCTGGATGTTTGATGCCAGAGGATAGAGATGAAGTGGCTTACAACATACAATAATTTGATACTTTTTTAATATTTTCCAGTTTCTAGCTTCCTGAAACTTCCCTCAGTTTCACAGGATGTACAATTTACCAGTACAGATAAATACTAGTGTATAAATAAATGAATATAAATGTAAATATTTATGCTAATACATATAAAATATAGTGTACTACTTTGTGCATAAGCACTTTTTTTGGCCTACAATTTAAAATGTAGTTTTAGGAACAGGTTTTAAATGTGTCTTTATATTTGACTGCTCTTTTTGTTTTACACCTGCATTGCACACTACAATTATTCACACAAAAAAAGCGCCAAACCCCAAATGGATTTACATCTTCCAGTGTCTTTTACTATGAAAATAATTTATCTATTAATCCAGAAAAGGGCTTAAAATCTGAGAAACAAAAACAGTATTCCAAGTAATGAAATGGACAAAAATATTGAGCAGGAGCTTTTGAGACGTTATACATTCTATGATTACTAACTACATTGAATAAAAAAGCATATGTGCAAATCTGTATGATGCTGCTGACATTCCAGTAATTGTACCTGTTCATACCACCTCAATATTTAATCTAAGATGGAACTTATCTTGGGGAAAAAGAATATCTCTCTCTCTCTCTCAGTCTCTCTCTCTCTTAAATAATTTAAAAAACAATGAATGAAACAAGTCCAGAACGCAAATCTAAATGTAAGGAAAGCAGGTTAAAATATCTTGTGATAGGTCCCAAAGTGGTGGCAGAATATGTGGCCAGCATTTCCAAGCAAAGTTTAAGATCATGACCACCTCATGATCATAGACCTGCTGGCAATAAATTTCCACTTTGGAATATCACCATTTTAGTCATTCACTTACAAATCCATATGTGTGAGACTGGTGGCAAGGACTTCTTTAACTATATTTTCTTCACTGAAGTAAAACTGTGACAGCCACCATAATAAAAACAGAGAAACAAACAAAAAAAAATCCTCACATGGGTGAGATACTAAGTTTCTGTACAGCACCATTGCTCTCAACAGACATAATAAAATGTTCTATGCAGCACCCTGCTGAGTTCTGGTATTGTGATACTACTGTTAGAGGTTAATGAACAACCTCACTAAACTTTTGGAACTGCAGTGATAAGCGCCTAAAAAAATACATTTTCTTAGAATTAGTGCACATTGTTTCCTTCCATGACTTCCACATGAAGAGTAGCCTATGCCCAACACAAAGTGTGTCTTTTTTTGGCCATTAAACGCTCTGTTCCTTTGCTACAAGAATCATGGTGAGTCAGAAAGCATTTGCAGACAGCTGGTGCTATACCAACTATTTTTTTTTGCAATAAATGGGGAACACAGGATGTCTAATCTGAAGTCTGAGCTTCAGAGTTACTATAAAAATCTAGTCATGCTACATTAGATGAAGAACCTTTGGGATTTTTTTTAATTTCACTGGGGAAATGACTTGAGTTAGAACTAATTTTCCTCTCATGCTATTTGATCTGGATCAGGTGTCCAAGCTGTTTGGTACTCTAACTAGAAGAACGATTTTGCTGGTGGACAGGAATGAGCAGTGAGAGGATGAGAACAAGGGACAAAGGGTAAAAATGAGGCAACTTCTTTTGATGGCAGCACCAGTCTGTCACCATGGGCGTACCACAACCCCCTGGAGTGGAGTCAGGTTGGGAACTGTTTGTGTATGTGACAGCCTGTTCTGAGAGGAAAGAGACTTTCAAAAATTCTACACAAAATTTTATATCTTGCCAGCTGAACCCTTGACTTGGGTTAATTAGCTTAGAGAAAACTGAAGAATTGCCCCATGTACTTTATTTTTATTACATCCCTACTGTGTTCCCTTTACACTATCTTCTCCATTCTTTCCCCTGCTTTGATTTAAAGATTGCTTTACTGTTTTTCCCTTTCTGTATTTTTTTTAATTTTCTTTTCTATTTTTCTTTTATAGTTTCTGATAAAGAGCTATGATTGCAGATCACTGCAAGTGCATTGGAGTTTCAGTAACTTTAAGGGGGATGATGCGGCTCTGGTGAATAATTGCTGGACGCAGGGTTAAATGTAGAGTAACTCTCTTAAATCATCATCCCTGTAGAGTGAACTAAAGTCACTGGACAAGAAACGCATGTGCTATCAGTAATGATTATGGCAGGCCATATATATGAAAAACACTTGATTTTTTTTTCCTAGAACACAACTGTTTGAAATCTGCTCCTGCCTTCTGCAGCATAGAGGCGACTGCACTACTTCAAAGCATAAGGACAGAAGGGCTCAGTAACAATATACTGTGTCACTGTCCAATTAAGAAAAGCAAAATAAAGTTCCTGAAATAGCTTTCAATTAACACTTACTGCATGCCATAGTATATCTACTTTCTTAAAGGGCCATTAATTGTTAATATACTGCAATTAGGCCTTAAGTATGTGATTAATATTCTATTAGATGCTTATTTAATGTTATTTGGCATTCATTACAAATGAATAGACACTTAATTGTAGGCTGCTTCCTCTTTAGCAGAATGGCTGATCTCCTTTTGCCCCTTCCATGATTACTTTCTGCTATTTGTTTTTCTTCAGACCATTGCCTTTAAGGTTGTAGAATTATTCTTCTTCTTGTGGTTCACTTGGCTAAACAGAAAATAATCAGTTTTTTGTTCCATAATACCTATTCAGATAAGTGTGCTGGGATTATAGATGCATCAAAGCACACCAAAATTAATTCAGCAAAATATATCTTAACCCCCAATATACAGGGTTTCATGAAAGAAAGCAAAAATGTCATAGTGCTTTTTTTCCTGCTCCCTCCCCTTTTGTTCCCTTCCTCCACCCTGTTCGTCTCCAGCATCACCGGCTGTAATAGATGTGAGTAGGGCAAACGAGGCAGAGAAAATACAGCAACAAATAAATATGGTAATATGATTGCCTTATGGAGAAAACTTTTAAATTGCTTTCCAACAAGATGAACCTGTTTCTGCTCTGTGGTAGAACAAAGCTGATGCAGATGGGAGAGATTGTGTGAGTTACAAATCACACTACTCTCATGAGGTCGGCACCCCATTGGTTGGAATTTGCATTCACAATTGTCCTCTTTCAGTTTAAAATCAGATAGCATAAAAAGAAATTGTCAAGTCAATTGCTCCATGTCCAGCTTGAGGTACATAAAAAGAGTCCAGTATTCAACAGCAGCAATAATCTAAACCTTGAAAATCCAGCCACCTTGAAAGTTTTTCCTGTTGTGCTGGCAAAAATGACTAATCACTAAGCACAAAACAGTTTTGAAGGACCATTACCTGCACTCATGTTACTAGGTGGTCAATAAACAAGCAAATTCATTAAAATGTGTTTCACACTGTTGAATTAAGTTTGAATATATTCACTTCTCAGATTTATTTGTTAAATTCAGAAAGAAGATGAGTAATAAAGAACTACATAAGGAATAAAATTATGTAAATATATTCCAAAGTTAAGGATAAAAATTTTGTGCTGGAGCATGTGTAGATAGTAAAGGGGCACAAGTTTTATGAGGAGTGGCTGAGGGAGCTGGAGCTGTTTTGTCTGTAGAAAAGGAAGGATGCTCTTACGAAATGTCCACTGAGTTATTAGTTTAGTGAAATACTAATAATGACATGTACAAAATAACCCGTTATAGTACTTTTCACCTTTTTTTTTAATGAGTCTTACATTTGGATGAAGGATTAGGGAACTCCAGGAACTTAAATTAAGCTCTCAGAACATTTTCTTTTTCTTTTTCTTTTTTTCTTTTTCTTTTTTCTTTTTCTTTTTCCTTTTTCTTTTTCTTTTTCTTTTTCTTTTTCTTTTTCTTTTTCTTTTTCTTTTTCTTTTTCTTTTTCTTTTTCTTTTTCTTTTTCTTTTTCTTTTTCTTTTTCTTTTTCTTTTTCTTTTTCTTTTTCTTTTTCTTTTTCTTTTTCTTCCTTTCTTTTCTCTTTTTTTAATTATTATTTATGTATTTTCTTTTCCTCTAGATGATCATTTATACAAAGAATGCTAACATCAGTTATGAGGCACACGATAGATCTGGGTGATGAAAGAAAATAGAAGAACATTATGGTATAAGAACATTCCTGAATTGTTAGACTGAATTCAGGGCTGTTAATTAATACCTAATTACACGTAATAATTTTTTGGTGAAAAAGAAGAAACCCTCAAATCAGGTTTGTAGAGGAAACCTTTCAAAGGCCTAAGCTACAGTCATTAGATGAAGAACCAAAGCTATTTTTCAATCAGATTCAAGTCACTTGTTCTCTTCACAACTGAATATATGGTTAGATGTGTTTATAGGTTTAACTCTGAAGCTTTGAAGGCTGGTCCATGGTTCTGTCAGTGCAGTCTGGCTCTATCAAGCCAAGGCAGGCTAACAAGTCATCCAATTGCTCTGTTAGTATTTTATGCTCTAAATTATTTAAAACACAATAATTTTTTCCTTGAGTTTCAGGTTTAATTTAATCACCAACACTGTTAACAGAAGACAATGTGGCTTTGGAGACTAGTGCAGCCAGAACTATTTGCCTGGCTATATAGTGATAGCTAATTTGTTTGTGGGAAGGCTGTTTCTGCTATGTTTTAAACAGATCACTCTCTTCATATTTCTGATTAATGCTTGCCTCCCAGGGCTTGACCTAAATGCATTGTTTTAAGAAGTTGTATTAAAAAATACTTTTGTCTCTGATCATCACAATCGACTTGGGATTGTACCTCATCAGTAAACGAAAGGAACTGTTGTATTCATTCTGTTGATTTGTACCTGTCTGCTGTGGGTTAATGGCGTGATTAATAAACATTTCACACTGAATTTCCACTATCAGAAAAGCAATATTATTCAGAGACTGACTTTTACCTTAGGCTTTAGTTCAACTCATTCCTGTTCGGCTTATCTAGAAAGGAGAATATTAACCTTAAAACACACAAGTAATTATATTTCAGCAATGTGTAGTATTATAGTGACATTTATTCAGCTCTTCACTCCCTTAATAATTTCCTGCACCACAACTTGGCATCTCTTTTTTAAGCTTACATCTGACATTTGCCTGCCTCTGAGTATTCAAAAGATGCCCCAAATGGTATTAATTTCAGACAGTTAGACATTTCAGGTAGGAATTCCGACTGGCTGCTTAAGCTTTGAATGGTCTAACGTCATTAGTTCACAGCTTCCTCTGACCCTTCTTCTGTTTTTGTTATATGTTTCATGGCCAGATTCAGCACAGGAATGCAGCCTGCTCTTAGTCATAGCAGTACTGAATTGAAATTTCAGCAACTTTTGACCTAACATTGGACTGACTGTTGCTTATTACATTTTCAGGCTTCTTTCACCTTAGACAAACTAGTGTTTGCTAGTCCCTTTAAAATGTGTCTGTCCTTCACAACTGAATCCCAACATAACTAAATTTCCCAGGAAATTTTTAGGCAAACTGGGAGGAAAAAAAATTCTGTTACTCCAGTCTTAATTCTGAACTTCACAACTGTAGCCATCTCAAAGTGAAGAAAGAGAAGCCATAGTAATTAGAAATATTAATTTCTGTCAGAAAACGTGGATTTTATTTTAAAAATACTTAAGGGAAAAAAAGGAGTGGGTTTACATGTTTCCATGCTTTTCCCCTTTAAGCAAGAAATATTTGATTTTGTTAAGATATTTAGGTAAAATTAATGAGATCATTCTGCATATATCCTCAAAATATGTGTAATTGTAATAAAATGAAAATTCTCTGTTTTCAGTACAATTCCTACATGTGAGACTTACTTATGCAGTGGAGATGTCATAGTTACACTGAGAAACAGGAAAGAAAAAAGAGGGTTATTTTATATCATACGCTTCAGCTGAATCTGAAGCACTACAGATTCCCATTTTGAAAGGGGAAAAGGGTGCATATCAGGCAGAAGAATACATTTATGAGGAGTATACTCTTGCTTGGATATGGACACGGACCTGTTGAAGCAGTCCAGAGGAGGGCCACCAACATGATTAAAGGGATGAAACACCTCTTCTACAGAGAAAGGCTGAGGGAACTGGGATTGTTCAGCCTGTAAAAGAGAAGGCTTTGGAGTGACTTAATTGTGATCTTCCAGTACCTGAAGGGAGCCTACAAGAAAGATGAAGACAGACTATTTACAGGAGCATGTAGTAACAGGACAAGTGGAATTGGCTTTAAACTGGAAAAGCATAGGTTTAGATTAGATATTAAGAAGAAATTCTTTACTGTGAGGGTGATGAGACACTGGAACAGGTTGCCCAGAGAAGTTGTGGGTGCCCATCCATGTGTTCAAGGCAAGTTGGATGGACTTCTGAGCAACATGGTATAGTGGAAGGTGTCCCTGGCCACGGCAGGGTGGGGTTGGAACTAAATGAGCTTCAAGGTCCCTTCAAACCCAAACCATTCTATGAATCTGTGATTCTATGATTCCCTAATTCTGTGATTCTATGACTCTACATCAGCTACTCCCATTTTCCTTGTGCAAGGAAACAAGCTCAAAATAAGCTAAACAAGCTCTTCCATCCTATGTTTTTTTTCCCCATAAATGTAGAAAATAAAAAACCAAAATATGATCCTCAAGGTAATACTCCTCATCTAGTTGTAATACTTGTGTAAGTCTTATTCCAGCTCTGTTTTTTCTGATGGCAGTCCTCTGACTTTTAGCAGGGTGACACTCTCAACAAGCTTTCTACTTGCTCTGTGCTCTTCTAACTGTGGCTTTTTCACTGATGGTGGTTTTATGTCCTTCTAATTTAGAATCAGTAGTCACCCCCACCCAGCAATCTCAAGGACATATGAGCACATTCTAATTTCAAAATCTAATCAACTATTTCCACCCACCTTTAAAGTCTCACACAGACAATTACAGTGGACAACGGCCAGGAGACACTAAACTGCATTAAAACATAGAGAAACACAGAAGCTAAAATCTGCCTGCTGCACCACCCCCAACCAATATATTAATTATATTGGCACAGTATGGAAATCTTCAGCAAACCACCCCCCACATGACCCTTCTAATAAGAGATCAATAACAGTAAAGTGGGAAAAAAGAGATGTGTCTGTCCTGTTTGAACTTGAGGGAGTGCAAGTTGAGTACAATTCATACTCTGTTACACTTCACATTCTCACTCCCTGTACTTCTGCCTGGCTGCCTGAATAAACTCTCGATTTCATGACCAGTGTAAAATGCAAGGTTAAGGAGAAATGACCATTTGGCCTTCATTTTATTGTAGATTGTTTCTAGAATGTTTGCCTTTGTACTGTTGTTTGCTTTTGGTTAAGAGCTGAGCTCTTGTGGTTCACCCAGATGTGCCCTGGAGTCTTCTGTCCTTCCAACTTATCACCTGACAGCAATGATTGTATAGTGTAATTAAAAGTCAATGCTAGCTTTTGGGATATATGCTATAATAAAAGAACCATCTGAAATTAGGACTTAAATAATGAAGGGTTCAGGGACATGTAGGCTGGTATTTGTTATGCATTTTAATAGGGGAAGTTTGCAGCTAATTGGAGGCTAACTAAACCCTTTGGACACATTTCAAGTCACGTCAGTCCTTTTTTTTCTCCCCGAGGAATTTGATAGGCCATGCAGCTTAGTACTGCCTTTTTCTATCTTAATTACCACATTGAATTGTGCTAATGTAGGTTTACTTTAGAGGCATGTGTTATGATTATAACCCAGGCAAGAGTTTCTACTACTGTCTTCACAATCTAGTTTAAACACCTCTCTATCTGCAAATAGTAGAAGAAGGAAAAAATTAAAGACCAATTTTCTTCTCAAACTAGTGCCTTGTAACTCATACACATGTATCTAGAGAAAGCAGGTCATCTGTTACTCTGACCCACCCCAGCAACCTGTAAACATTGTCATTGTTATTCTGTATTTAAGCTATTACTAAACTGATTTTATATAATATTACATTTTCATGGCGCTGCAAGAATGGTCCTTGCCATGAACACACACTCTTCATAGTGACTCTGAACAGACTTATTAGATTTAAATATATTAAGCCTGTGAATAGAAATCTGTATTATTCCACAGGGCTAACAAGGAAAAAAACCCATTATGATAACCCCATTTATTTGCTGCTTGTGGAATTTTGCAGTTTTGTTCAGTGAACCCAGTAGGCTGACCTTCATAATTCAGGCTGAAGTTAGGGAGAAGCAGAAGCACTTTAAAAAAAAAGTGAGATACAGACTTGTTGTGTTTTGTATATGTTAGTAGAAAATGCTGAATAATACAGAAATCACAAACAGCAATAAGTCTCATATTTTACCATACTTTGCATACTTTGCACATGCATGCACAACTTTTTTAAGGAATTAGTAAAATGGTTGAGTTTAAGAAAAAAGAACTTGATCTTGGGGTTTTTTCAGGTTAACATTTAAAGATTTGATTCAAGATATTATAATTACCATACCTCCAGTTTTCCATGAGTCTGGAAGCAAAGTGGCTTGTGTGACTATACATAGGCAGAATTCCAAGTCTGTAATTACTTCTCTATTCTATAGAGAAGAAGATGTTGAGGCTTTTTTGGCCAAGCATACATATCTCAGCAAACTTTGGTCTTGCTCTCCCTTTCCTACCTCCAAAACATAAATGATTTTGGGTGCACATGCACCAAGGATTTTCATTCATAGCTATGTAAGTTTTATTTCAGGATAAGGAAAAGGTTTGGCCTCTACTCTCTTGAATTGCCTATTTATTCTTGTAGCACTCCTCTGACCTTCCAACATCACTGTGCACTGTTGTGCAGTGCTGAAGGAGTTTGGATATCCCACATCTCTTGTATCTCAAGACATGTTTGATGCACTTATGTTATTTTCAATTTCTGCAAGATCAGTGTATCAGACAGATAACATAGAAATGCCAAAAGTATGTTTCTCCATTGTTTTCTGCCTGTCAAAAACTTCCTACCAAAAATTCTCTGTCAGCTTTCTGCCAGAAGTTAACACCAAAAAACTTCCCAAGGAACTTTTTCTGCCAAAGGATCCTGCCATTGTCTATGGTTATCATATCTTCTTGAACATCTGGACTGGCTATGTGTCAAGAGACCACATACAACCTCTTTTGAATGCTACAAAACTTGAGGACAAATTTTGGAAAACCAGGGGAAGAAGAAAGGAGGAAGAACTGCTGGCAGTAGCCAGGAGTCTCTCCTCCTCTCCCCTCACCTTTTTTCTCCACCACCACAAGCTGCCTACCTCTGCCCTGGGAGACTGGAGCTCTGCCGGCCTGGAGCGAATGGAGACCCACAGTGCCACGTGCGTAAGTTATATCCTTTTAGCCTCACTATATTTCTGAGGGCCAGGGAGCTGTGACTGAACTAGGACCCAGCCCAGCCTGGGACACGGTGTGAGAGGGGAAAACACACATCCTGCATTCCAGAGAACTTAAGCTGTTAAGACCCCGTGCTGCTAAAGAGATAACACCAAAAAACAGCAGAAAGAGACAGAAAAAAAAAAAGGCAGAAAACCTTCTCTCCCTCCCACCCCCAACTCACACCAACACGGCAGAAAGGTAGTTTTGGTGGTACCTTTTCTCTGCTTCTAGAAAATGATCTCAGGGTTTTTTGAGCTTTTCTTGTTTTTTCCTCTTTCTCTTTGCATCTCTTAGCAATTAATAAAAAATCAGTTTTTGGAATCAACACATAACTTNGGAGACCCACAGTGCCACATGCGTAAGTTATATCCTTTTAGCCTCACTATATTTCTGAGGGCCAGGGAGCTGTGACTGAACTAGGACCCAGCCCAGCCTGGGACACGGTGTGAGAGGGGAAAACACACATCCTGCATTCCAGAGAACTTAAGCTGTTAAGACCCCGTGCTGCTAAAGAGATAACACCAAAAAACAGCAGAAAGAGACAGAAAAAAAAAAAGGCAGAAAACCTTCTCTCCCTCCCACCCCCAACTCACACCAACACGGCAGAAAGGTAGTTTTGGTGGTACCTTTTCTCTGCTTCTAGAAAATAATCTCAGGGTTTTTTGAGCTTTTCTTGNTCCTTTTAGCCTCACTATATTTCTGAGGGCCAGGGAGCTGTGACTGAACTAGGACCCAGCCCAGCCTGGGACACGGTGTGAGAGGGGAAAACACACATCCTGCATTCCAGAGAACTTAAGCTGTTAAGACCCCGTGCTGCTAAAGAGATAACATCAAAAAACAGCAGAAAGAGACAGAAAAAAAAAAGGCAGAAAACCTTCTCTCCCTCCCACCCCCAACTCACACCAACACGGCAGAAAGGTAGTTTTGGTGGTACCTTTTCTCTGCTTCTAGAAAATAATCTCAGGGTTTTTTGAGCTTTTCTTGTTTTTTCCTCTTTCTCTTTGCATCTCTTAGCAATTAATAAAAAATCAGTTTTTGGAATCAACACATAACTTGTATGAGTTTTAATTTTGCTTAAGGGAATATTTGAATCTGTAATTCTTTCTGCAATATTTAAGCAGACTGGAACAATGAGGAAACAAAAAAAGGTGTTAACTTGTTTCCCAAGAGGCTCACAGCTCATTGGCCTTCTGGGTGAAAAGCCTGAGGAGATCCCTGCCCCAAGTTTCTGTGTGTTAAAACCTCTGATTTTTATGATCCTTCTCCTTAAGGAAGGAGGGCTGCTTTTTCTGTGCAGTAGTTTGCTGGGGCTTGGTACAAAAATGATGATGGATATCCTATTCACAACTTGGACAGTGTGCAGAGAATATTATTGAATAGAATTAAGTGTTCTGACTAGTGGATGACAGAGCATGTAATCAGGAGCAGGAAATTGTACTGCACTCGGAAAAGGATAGGACATGAAAACGGACTGAGTGTATAACTAAGAGTTGACCTCAGGTCTTCTTCATTGTTGCTGCAACAGCCTGCCTTGCTGTTAACGTGGCATGATTTTTGGAAAGTGAGAGTGAGCAATTTTTCCTTGTCATCCCTTTCCTGGTTCTTCATCCTCTCTCCCTCTTCTTTCCTCTTTGCTTATCAATGACACGGATAATCTTCCAGTTCTCCTGTCAAAACCCACTCTTTCATTTCATGGTCTCACAGTCGAGCACTGAATATTTCGAAAGCTGAGGTATTCCTTCTGTTATTGCTTTTTAAAAATACTTTTTCCAGGAAGAAATTAGTTTACCCAAATGTAAAAAAGGAGAAAAATTTACTGGAGAAATAATACTAAGACAAATGTGCTGGTGATATTTGGAAAAATACTGGCATCTACTTCTGGCTGAATTCAAACAATTACTGCTTGTGGTAAAACATGACAGTTTTAGTATTTAGTCTGAGCTCAACCACTTTTCATGCTTATATCTGATACATTCTACATTTTATAGAGATCATTAGCTGCCTTCAACAGTTCTGTAGAGGGACAAAATACATTTTATCACATATTTTCTATCAATTACATATAGGTCTTTTTTTTGCTATTCTTGAATTTAAATTGACATCAATTAGATATTAATTAAATTTCTCCTTGATCACACCTTTTTATACTTCATTGGACTTTCTTATCTTTACAAAATTTTTTTCCTGAACATGATTACTTGATTTTTTTTCCGCTTCTTAGTTTTTGAGTTAATATACATATTCTTTGACAAGTTAAACCATCTTACTCAGGTCTGTTCATGTGCACTAGTTGCCATCATTTTTATCCTTTGTTTATGCTTACCCCCTGTGCCTTTCCTTCATAAATTGATAGATCTAAGCCTGACAGAGTTCAAGAAGTGTTTGGATGATACGCTTGGGCACATGGTGTGACTCTTGGGGATGGGCTTGTGCAGGGCTAAGGATTGGACTTGGCAATCCTTGTGGGTCCCTTCCAACTCAGCATATTTGCCTTCCCTCCCCTGTTCCATTTTTCCCTTGATTGGACAAACACAATCTGCCTAGCTTTTTCTTTTTATTTCATAATACCATTTTGATTTTACCCTGACTTGTAAAATATAGCTATAGAACATTTTATATTTAGTTCTCCTTTTCGTCTCTGACTCTACAAATTAGATTTTTTTTCCCCAAGTACTGTCAATTTAGTGGTTCTTTTGCTGGTCAAACATAATTCCATTTTCCTGGCTTCAGCTCAGTTCTCCCTCTGAAGAATTTTTGCATACAATTCCCATATTTTCTAACATTTCAGTATCTATTAACCTCTGCCTCTTGATTGGTAGCTGAAACCTCAGTTTAAATCCTGAAATATAACTGAAGGGTCATGAAAAACAAAGATAATTAAGATGGCAGATATGAGACCATATTGTCAATACGCGTGAGCGAGAGAAGTCATCCTGGCAATTCATCTTTACTTAGAGTTCATAGAATCATAGAATCATAGGATTGATTGGGTTGAAAAAGACCTCAGGGATCATCAAGTCCAACCCTTGGTCCAACTCCAGTCGATTTACTAGATCATGGCATTCAGTGCCATGTCCAATGTCAATTTAAAAACCTCCAGGGCTGGTGAATCCACCACCTCCCTGGGCAGGCCATTCCAAAGCCTGACCACTCTCTCTGTAAAGAATTTCTTTCTAATATCCAGCCTAAATTTCCCCTGGCAGAGCTTAAGCCCGTGCCCCCTTGTCCTATTGCTAACTGCCTGGGAGAAGAGCCCGACCCCCACCTGGCTATAACTTCCCTTCAGGTAGTTATAGAGAGTGATGAGGTCACCTCTAAGCCTCCTCTTCTCCAGACTAAACAACCCCAGCTCCCTCAGCCTCTCCCCATAGGTCTTGTGTTCCAGTCCCTTCACCAGTCTTGTTGTTCTTCTCTGGACCCGCTCCAGCACTTCAATATCTTTCCTGGACTGAGGGGCCCAGAACTGAACACAATACTCCAGGTGTGACCTCACCAGCGCTGAGTACAGGGGAAGGATCGCTTCCCTTGTCCTGCTGACCAGGTTCTTTTAACTGATTAGTTATCTTTTCCACTGAGTACTCACAGTCCTTTGATATTCATAAGTTTGTTTTTTTAATTGTTTTAGAGTGGGAAAAGGGGGCTTTTCTTCTTTTTTTTTTCCTACTTGGGAAACTCTCTTTAAATACAATTTATTTACTTTGAGGCAAGTTCAGGTGGCAATAAAAGTACTGATTTTGTGCCACTACATATTAATGAAGTTATTTCAAAAAAGCATTTGTTGATAAGCAAAAATTCCACATTTTAACTCTCAAGTAGAGAAAGTTATATGAGTTAGTGAGAGTCTACATATATGACCTTTTGAGTCACTCCTTGAATAAAAAGAGTTTTGAATGATATTTTCTTGCATCACAGGCAGGTGCTTTATGTATTTATGTTTTCTCTGCTTGGGGATCACTTCATTTTTCATAACACAATTTGCACATTTAGGCCTCATTTAGAACATCATATCTCTAACTGGCATTAACAGGAATCTTTAAACAATAAATCAAAAGGATTCTTTTTCTTCTATAAAATAATCAGAAGGTTGAAGCCCAGTTCCTGTATCCTAGGAAGTGGGCAAAAAAAGTATCAGAATGTACATCACACTCTATCTCTTCAATGTTCCTCCTTTCTGTGAAGCAGCTGACTTTGTTCCAGTCACCTTAAACTAAAAAAGCACAAGAAAGAACAGGATTATAGTATCTGATGATCTTTGCCCATTTTCTACCTCCTATTTACTTAATCTCTAAGAACTGGGTAAACAGGCTTTCCTTTTCCTCTTTGTTGATACATAGGCTGAATCTTGCTGAGCAATGGCAAAGACAACCTAATTCTTGATGAACTTTTTAGCAGTTTCTGAAATATCATTGCTGCTTGACCTGATGTTATATTTTTATAATGGCTATGCAAAATACTAGATGCTGCTTAAAAGCAAATTAAATTGAATGATAGTAAGCAAGTGGAAGACTATTCAGTAAAATATGTTTTACTGTTTCCCTGTTTTTCAGAGAAGGATCAAAAGTTCCAAACATCACACATATTTCCTTGCAGGATATTCTGAGGCACAGTGGTATGGCACTTTGGAATCAGATGATAGATATAGCAATACTTATCAAACCAATAGAATTCAATCTCAGGCTGACATGCAGAACTTTATATGAAGAAGCAACCTGTTCATGGAACTGGTCAGATACAGCTTTATACACCAGAAGTGAGATCTGAAAAAAATCCAATTCCATGTTTCATCAGAAGCAAGTGACAAAAGAAAGACAAAGAAAGGAGCCAAGACAGACAGAATATGTGTTGAGATGAAAAATAAATCAGACTGGTTCTATCCAGTAACTTGTCATGGTGGCATTTTTCTATGGCATGAACTGAATGATCAGATTCCTGGATATGAGTAATGGTCACAACATGGAAATACTGTTTTTGGAGAGAAGAGAAAAAACAAGCATACAGAGAAAATTAAAGGACAATATCAAGAGCATAGAGGGACCAACTACTGGAATAAGTCTCAGTGGCACAGCATGGCTAGAAAAGATTCTAGAAACAGAAACATAACCTCCCACTTTTAGCCTCTACCAGAGCTTTCTTCTCCTCTCAGCCTGTGTTTGAAGCATCCTGCATGGTGAAGCAGCCTGTGGCAATGAGGTTTTATACTGACTATGGTACTATTAGTAGTAGTAGTATGGTACTACTCAATATGGTACTACATAATGTGATTCTTGGGTTGATGCTGTGCAGGGCCAGGAGTTGAACTTCAATG
The DNA here is from genome assembly GCA_013397135.1 of Pachyramphus minor. Classification (NCBI taxonomy): domain Eukaryota; kingdom Metazoa; phylum Chordata; class Aves; order Passeriformes; family Tyrannidae; genus Pachyramphus; species Pachyramphus minor. The sequence goes on along the minus strand of VYXB01001736.1, from coordinate 219,849 downwards.
ATCCTTGTGGATCCCTTCAAGATATTCTACGATTTTACGATACTCCTTCTTTTGGTGAGGATAGCAGGATATGAATAAGGATTGAGCGGCAAAACAGCACCATGGTCTTCAACAAGTCAAAGCTCTAGAGGCAGCAGTTATGTGGAAGACTGTCCTTGAGAACCAAGTGGCTACAACCTCACCTACTGTCCAGCTCAGCTGGAAAACTTTTGAGAGGGTACAGAGTTATTTCTGCTCTGGAAGTATGACAATGTAATATGGACAATGGGGTAGGGCAAGCACACTTCACAGTTTGCACAATTTAGTTCAAAGATTAGGTAAAGCGTACATAAAAAAAAAAAAAAAAGACAGATACAGCACAGAACCTTGAGGATTAAGGTTCAGTACAGTGAAATTAATCACCATGAATATTAACCCATTCTCTTGAAGTAACAGTTGATGAGACCCTAGCCAGTGATATTAAATAGTATACTAGCACTTGGGGGAAGTAGTATGATAGTCTGTGATACAATATTATATTTAAGTGATTATTTAATTAGTGCAATACAATGTTATTTCTCAGCCAGACAACCAGAACCAAGACATAGTTGTAAATTCCCAATGTTATTTCAATAAACACTCTTTCAGATGAGCAGTCAGCTACGAGAGAGACTAGTTTTGTCAAGATCATTCATTGCAGTTTGGAAGAATACCTCAAATTTGTAGACCTAAAACCTAAACCTGGAGTAAAGTTTTGAAAGCAATCTTTGCTCAATCTTGCTATTATTTGGAGATGGACACACTTATTTTTCTATGCATTATTAAAAAAAAAAAAAGTATGTCACCTGTGGCATTTTGGGGTTAAGAAATGATATGCAATAGATGTCGTGAAAATGACATGGACTAGCAATTTTTTCAATAGATATAGAGAGCTGCCAAGTTTGGAAAATTTGGATCTAGAGCCTCTGGCAGAATATTCACAGAAATGAGATAACAAATACAATTTTTGACTCTCTAAACTCCTGCCCTGAATATAAATTAGAGAAAATTACTGCAGTATCCTATTTACTAATGACTGTCAATTAAATTCATTGGATCAAGGTGAGAACCTGCCTTCCTTTAGGTTTTATATATTACTAGTACATTTATCATACACATGTACATCTCCTGCAGAGTGGGGGGAGGGAGGAGAATCTTAGAATTATTTACTAAAAGTTAGTATTTGTAATAATAGAAATATTTCTGCATTAGACCTTAAGATGTTTTTGTACTTGAAAAACAGGCATTACTTCAATTATGCAGAAAAGGAAATTAATAAAACCCTAAAGTTAAGTGGTTAAAATTAAGTCCATATTATAGGGGAATTTAAAAGAGCACAAATGAGGTGGGTTTTCTTCCTTGAGAAAGACCATTGTGAAATGATGATGTATGTATCAATGCACTGAAAGCTCTTAACAGAGAACAGAAAAAATCCCATGTAAAGGAGAATTATCTCCAGAAAGAGACTTATTTTCCTTTCTGGCCTCAACTCACAGCTTTACAGATGAGGTTTTAAAAGGAGCAGCAACTTTCTACTAATACAATTGGTTCTGAAAAAAGATTTCATATAAAAAGTAATCATTCGTATGTCATTTTTCCTTTGTTTTGTGTATGAGCAGAAGTGTCAGGAAAGGAGGAGAGTTTTGCAATCTATCATTACTTTTTTTTTCTTACTGAAATGGCACTGTTCTACATCTTTGGGATACAGCCTAATTTTTGATTATGTGTATCAGTCTTTGGATTTTGACCATTAACCAAACTACTGAGTTTGACTACAAACACTAATATAGCCCAAACATTAGATGACATTTCAAAGTACTGTCACCAATAATCAAATAAAGAAAAAAGTCTGAATAAGAAGTTCTCTACCCAGGGGTTTAGTTTAATTAATTCTCTTCCATATCCCTCCTCTGGGGTCAACCTGTAGTTGTATTTTGAATTAATTTTCTTCCTGAAAGCTCCATCATTAAAGTATTTACATGCTGTTTTATATTACAACAAATAAGGTCAGAATGCTAATTTTAAGCTTTTGAGAGAATTTTTTAAGCTTTTGTGACTTCTCACAGCAGTTGCATCTGCACACCATCACATTTTTTTTCATGCATGATCCGATCTGCATGCAAACCTGCCTCTTCAAACACCTTTACATCTGAATTTTTTATTCTTAAAAATCCATAAAGAATATATTCAGAATCTGTGCATATGTTTAGGCTGAACATAGTAAAGAATTACAAGGATCAAGGAAAAGGGAAGAATTGGCTTGGTGACCAAGACTTAACTCATCCTTGCTCTATGTTGTGTGCTAAGTACTGCAGGGCATGCAATAGCAGTGATTGCATCTGCCTAGATACATAATGCTTGTTATTTACTAGACAGTTTGAGCTAGAAGTTCTCCACTAGTGCTGGTGTTGACCTGATCTCTCTACTTCTGCTCCTGAGCAGAAGGAAGGGAGGGTTACAGATGTGGTTTTTTAAATGTTTGAAGAAGAAAGACCTTAATATATTGTCCTTTTGAACAGATACTGAATTATCACAAGGTGTGTTTGAAGTCCATTACTTTTATATACACTTCTGTTTTCAACAGTGATGTGGGTGTATTTTAGTTGTTTAACAGAACACAGACTCTCAGGTGAAATGCTACCAAATAAGAAAAAACGTTCAACAAAATATAGCACATCTGAACTCCTTAAAATGGATTTCAAACAATCTTTGCTGGTGCTTATGAGAGTCCTGAAATAGACTTCCTGTCAGAATTTATTTCCCACTATCATGTATGATGAGAAAGCAATAAAATGAAATTTTGCCCTCAAAGTTATACTGACATTTGTAGTCTGTGATTTGGTACTGCCTCCAAAAACCAAGGACACATTTTACAGTTCTCAGCTTGCTTAATTTATTGCTTATAATGTACAGAAGCTCGCTTAATCTCCAAATGCAAGAAATTTCAATGCTTTTTTTTTTAAATTTAATTTAAAAATCAAAACTTCTGTGTGTGTGAGACACTACACCTCAAGTCAGTGCATGAAGAAATAACCAGCATAACAGAGTTATTATATGAAGCTCTCAGAGAGAGGTTCAAATGTCATTGATTTCTTCAGTTATCTTTGTGGGACATAGCGTTAATCCAATTGCAAATTCAACTTTTCAGTTGTCAGGTTCGTTTCAAATGTGAGGGCAAACAGCAACAGAAAGGACAGCAAACAGTAATGAAGTTTTAGCCAGATTTACTTAATACAGACCCCTGAAGATAAACAAATACACACTGACCTGCCACTCCAAGATCAGAAGGAGCTATTTGCATAGTATTTCACAAAATTGAAAGCAGGATTGGCTTGTTTCCCAAAACAATCCAAACTTTGCAAATTTACATTGGGGACATAGGAGAGTCAGTGCAGAACAGTGACTGCAACTTGTTTTGCATCCTTCAAACCTTCTCATGTAACTGAAGACGGAGAAGGAAGGCAGTTTATAGGCTCTGAGGTAGAATCATGTATTCTTCATTAAAAATCTATTCTGCTCAGAGAGATGGTCTAAAGTAACATCAGCTCATTTTTTATAGTTTTCTGGGGAGACTACTCATGCTGACATTAAAATATTTTTTCCCAGTATGGGAAGAGAGGTAACACTGAATACACTGAATCAGGATAGTCTTGAGACTCTTAGATTAGTTAGGTTATGGTTATAGGTTATAGTTAGGTTATAAAACTTGGACAAGTTTTAATAGGGTGAAGCTCCATTGCCCCATCATCTCTTCCTTATTTCCATCAAATTTATGAATAAAGTACCTACTGGTTTCTGTGTCTTCCAGCTTGGAACTACTTAACTAAAACTTTGGCTGCCCCCTCCCTAAAAAAAACAGGTGGATTTTTAAATTAAGATAAGACACCCAGACTAAGTCCTTTTGTGAAAATATAGTAAAAATTCTTACAGTTTCACCACAGGCAACTACAGCTCTAACACTGCTCAGTTGTTTCATGGAAAAGCGAGTTGCAATAATTTCTCAGATTTGCAATGCTCTGATAAAACAAAGAAGCTAATAACGTAACATATCACTTTTCCTTCAGTAAAGTCTTTTTAGTCTATGATTTTGTTAAGTAGAAAGCAGCAAGCCTACTATGAAGTCTCGCTATATTGGCCCTAGACCAGGGAGCTCAACGTTACTGAGAGGATAGGAGCTGCTGAGACCCTCTGCCCTCCCTCTCTGACATGTCTGTCATGTCTGCTGTGACATGAGAGCTCCTGGAACCAGGTTTGCAGCTAATCAATTCAGTGTTTTTGGACTGCCACTTACCCTTGAGTTTTCTTTAGGACAGCAAAATTGCAAAATGAAGATGCAATGGGTTTCTCTGGATTCTTTTTTTTCTGCCTATTTTATGGGCTTGTACACATATTTTTGGATTTTTGCATATAATTTCAATTTCTCTGACATTTGCTATGCATATGTACTGAAATATATTTAATTTTGCCACAGATATAGATGTATGCTTATATAAGTTCATCAGGATCTTCAGAATTCAGACAGTTCTTGTGTTAATACTGGCAGCAATGCTGCATTCTTAAACGTTATTGTTTGCAGTTTTTAGCAGATTCATTTTTAAGTGGATTCTTTCCCATTCTTTTAAGGACTGTTTATAATGATAGAAAGTTATTCAATGGAACTAGTTTTGCACTTCCAGAACACCAGCGTAGTTAGAACAGAGACAGAGAAGCTTCTACTGTCTATTGAGCTCTTCTTTGTCTACTGGCTATCTAATGCATCAAATCAAATTGTGCAGACTTAGAAAGAATGGGGTAATTTATAGCAAAGATAACTATGTTCTGTTTCTGTATGTCCTCTCTAGTGGGCACTGTTTCTGCAGGCAATAAATCAATGCTTTTTTTTTTGCACATAGATTTCCTCCACACACGTGACTGTTATCGTATTTCAAATGTTTAAATGGGCTTTTCTCCCCCTAGCATCTTCTCTGATGCTCAATAAAAACAAGAGAGGCCACCTGCTGCATGCAACTGCTCAACACTTCACCCACTGAGACCCCTGAACTCTTCGGGCAAAAACCCTTTCACACTTAATGGGTCACTTGGGCTTGGCTGCTGAGTCTGCTGCTGCAATGCCTCTGCGTCTCTCTCTAAATGTGTTTGAGCACATAAAAATCCTTGACTCTAGACCCCATCAGAAGACAGTGTCTTTCTGCTCTGGTGATGAAATCACTCCAGACACAGAGGATGGGTATTGTGCGGCCCTTGTAGCTGTCATCTCGCAGAATAAACACTTCAAGGTATGCAGTGCTGTGCTGGGAGGGAGCTTGCAGGGATGAAGCCTTATGGCTTGTTTTGAGGGCCATTAAGTGGTATTATATATCTCTGAATCTCAGGCACAAATACAGAGGGGCTTGAAATAATATGAGCTAGACTTATAATTTAGTGCAAAGACAGTAGCAAGGCAGAGGTAGGGGAAGAAGGGAAGGGAAGGGAA
>VYXB01001736.1:116647-214289 GCA_013397135.1 Pachyramphus minor | reverse complement strand
AGGGAAGGGAAGGGAAGGGAAGGGAAGGGAAGGGAAGGTGATTTATTGATTTAAATGTTCAGTTACAAGGTAAACAACATGTGGGTAGTGTCTGTTTCATAGGTCTCCTTTATTAAGTGTTCTTGTTCCACAGGGATACACTTGTATAAATAGAGATAAAACCACAAGGAACTACTGTGAATGAATTATTTTGCAAGCTGCAGGGCAGATAATCCAAGAAAAACTTAGAGATTTTGTGACATGTGAAAGGGTGGTATGCAGCAAGGTATGCAGCAAGTGCCAGATAAAATGAAACTCAACTGGAGTTTAAAATGAAGAATGCCATCAAGGTTTACCTAACACTGTAAAATACTCATTAAAGGGAATGACACAGTAGCACCAAGAGAAGTAATACGTTATTTAGCATTTCCAGGAAGCACTCGAGTTTTCTGTTTATTTCAATCAGCTGAATCTTCTGTGGAACCCAATTCAACTGGCCTCAAAACAAAGGTAAAAAAAATCAGTTGTTCTCGGTCTTTGTAGTCCTTACATTCAGGACCCTTCCTTTGGGATGTTAGGGGACCCTGTGTAAAGCTCTAGCTAGGGTTTAAACATACTTATAAGCAGAAGATAATATCAAACCTGACCTCTTACAAAAATGAAAACCCATTGAAGTTTTCAATAAAGTCTGAGAAATATTCTTCTTCAGCTAGAAAGAAATGAGCTTGGCAGCATGTGTAGCTCTGACTAGTAATCTGCATGTAAATCAACAGCAGCCCCATGACCTAAAAAGCCTTCTGTGTGTCAGTAATACTGTATTATATGAAGAGGACTGTCTTAAGCCAAAAGATGTGGGAGAAAATACATACTGATAAAATTGTATAATATATTTTTGGCAGTACAAGTGCTCACTGGAAAATGGGAGTCTGACTCCAAGAGAATGTGGCTCAGAGATCTGCAGCCAACACATCTCAATAGGATTGCTCTCCACCGCCCTCTGCCTTCTCAAGTAATGATTTTAAACAGAATATTGTGATTTAAAATAAATATTGTCACCTCCCACAAGAATATACTCTTCTGTTTCCTTGTGTAAAGGTTGTTGCTGTTGAAGAATTTGTTCTTTTTTGCAGCACATGCTCCACAATTTGTTGCTTTACTCTAATTTTGTCTCTTTATCAAAACAAAACCAGGTTTGGTTGTTTTGGGTGGAATTTGTGTGTTGGTTTTTTTTTTAAATTGTAAAAGACAGAGGATAAGTTTTGCTTTTAAGTTTGTGAGCTTGACTGAATTGTACACTATGTTAGTTTCTTCCAGTGTATTCTCTCTTATCAAAAAAGTACAATTTACCTGTTGATAGAAAAAAGTAATTTTATGCTTTTTGGTAGATTTTTTTAAAGCATTGACACATTCTTGTTACTCACCACAGGGGATGTTCACAATTTTCTGCCTCAGGCATATAAATTAGGCATCTTTACGTTCTCTGAATTTCTTTCCTGGTCGTGTTGACCTCATTTCACAGACTGCAAAAAGCAGCTTTGGCTTTCACCTTTGGTCCTTTGACTGGGGACTACTTTAATTGTCCCAGGTAAATGGTTTGAATGTCCATTCCCCCCAAGTGAGTTAATTAACATCCTTAATACAGAGTGATGTTCATCTTTAGTGAAACTGCTCACCGTTCTAACAACGACCTGTTAGCCACTCATTTCTTGGGGCTTTTCATACGATCATTACACCACATGTTACAGTCGTGTCTTTCAGAGTTCTAAGGGCATCAGATTTTCCCTCTGCTGAGATCAGACTCCAGGCATGTCAGGACAGAGCAGAATAGGAGGGTGATTTGTGGTACAGAGATCTGCACCATGTACATAAGCCTGTCAGATCAAGTCCACTTCTCACCTGTCATATGAAGAATCAGCAATGGGGTTACCAAGACCTGAAACCCATTCATAAACAAATTAATCTTTGCTTACACAAATATTTTAAAAGTCTGAGCGGTTTCTTTCATATTTTTTGTTTAGTTGTGTTTTTTTTTTTCTTTTTTTTTTCTCCTCAGGCAGGTAAATGCTTGTTCAGGTCTGCCTGCATTCTTAAATGGGTCAAAAATTGTGTGGTAAGCGATCCCTCTGAAGTCTTAGTGTTTTGGACAAGCACAAAAATATTTCTTCCTTTTTAAATTGTGGCCTACTGTCCCAGCTTGTGTTCAAACCAGCACTTGTTCTTATTTAATCTGATGCTATGACATCCACTGAGCCTGCTTTTTTTTTTCCCCTTAATAGGACCTACACCGGGCCAGCTCAAGGAGAAGCATCTCTATTTATATAGACATTGAATGAGATTGAAAGAAACCATATTCTTCTAATCTTTTCTCACAGAAAAGGAAGTCCATTCTCTTACTCATACTAAGATGTGAAAAATGCAATTCTATTGTGTGTTATTTTTCTTTTTTTATGACATATAATACAAATTCCAAGATAACAATTATTTCCTAGAATATTTGATACCATATTGCACATCCAATTACATGCTTAAAATGTTCTGAAGGACATCATCTGTTTAAAGGAAGGAATCTCCCATGCCTCTCATACTAGGGTAAGTTAAATGTCACTTTCTGGAAGTGACTGGAGTTACCTCTCTGTAAAACATGAGCAAATGAGTTCAGATTAGAAATCAGTTTATAAGTTATTGATAAACTTCTGTGATTTTTAGTTTCATAATAAGCTAGTTACAAATACGCCATTTATGTCTGAGAGCTTTCACCATATAACTCATGTATCAGAAGCATTCAGTCACACAGTTGCAGAAATTATACACTTGTCCAAATATAAATAATTCGAAAAGTCTGACTTCTTATGGTTGTGACCAAGAGGTGACCTAATCCTTGGAAAAAATAGACATTATAAATGTCTTTGGTGACAGGAATTACACAGAACTGGTTAGTTTGAATCCTTGAGGTAATTAACAGAGAATACTGAGATACCTGATGTTTATAAAAATGTTTAATACAACCTTTTTCTCTTTAGAAACATACTTTTGATATGTTTATTATTATTTCTAGTTTATTAAGCATGAAGTGGTCTGGTGATATAAGGTATTGTAATAGAAATTTTTAAGAAGGGAGTACTTCAAAGCAAAATTATGCTAAAGCTAAAATATCTGTACCCTTATTGTGCAGTTGTCACCAGGAGAAAATAATTAAAAGGTAGATTTTCTTTCATAATTTCACATTTAAGACTTTGGGGTGACCAGCTGTAGATTGAGATGGCCAGTGATGGCTATAGCTACTTTATGAGGGAATTAATTTTAGAATATTTCTAAGTAAACCAGATCTAATGCAGTTCTGTATTTCTTAAGGCAAGTCAAAATCATACCTTTCCCTTTTCTAGATACATATACATGTATAGAGAGAAAAGGAGAGAGACATGTCATATACAGATATATGAAGACATATATTTTATGTATATATATATACATTTATTATGCATATATTCCTGGTGACATATATTTAAATACACAGATGCATATATATTTGTACACAGATACATATTTAGAAAGACAAAAATGTAGTCAAGAAAGATTCTATTCTGCTGTTCTAAGTCAATACAAAGATTTTAGTGAAATTTATCACCTTTCATTAAACATTTTCTAGAATAAATATTGTTTTTTTAAAAAGTCTGTTAGGGGAGTGAGGGTCAGAATTAGGGAAAAAAACACTGGACCTTTTATTTTCTCTGTTGTCGTTCAGCAGAGGAAGCATATTCCTAGGGATTCAAGCTGGGTGCAATGTAGATCTATTGACATATACAGTAATCCTTAGGGTTGAAAACGTCATTTCTACGTGCCTTTGCAGAAGAATCCAGTAGAGAACGTTATCATCATCACCAGAGAAATGGTGCTGTCAACAATTGCCTGTGTGATCAGGCACTTATCTTTTGATGTTCGGTTACCTTCTGCTTGTTAACCTTGTCAAGGAGGAGCACGGAGGGGAACACCAACCAAATGAAACCTGTGGTAATTACTGTAATTTGGAAAGAAATATATTCACTGGAGGCAGGCAGTTCCACCCTCACAATCAACCTTTCTGCAACTCAAGGAAAACACAAACATGGCCTGGCTCAGACAAATTAGGCATGAACAAATGTTGCACATTAAATGAGTTAAAGGACCTTGCTGAAAATTACAAAGGCTGCTTAGGGAAGCAATGAATCCCATTAAGGCAGAAAAAGACTTAAAAGCAAGTGGGCTTGGCAGAGAGACTTCCATGTATATTTGCTGTGCTTGGTTATCTTACCCAGGGCAGTTCTGCGTACAACACTGCAAATGTATCAAGATGATAATAGTATAGTGTTCTTTGGGAGACATTCTGGCGGGGGGGTGGGGTGTGGAAAAAGAGATTGTTAGCTTGATGCTAGAAAACTGCTACTTCTAATACCAATAACTGGTTTGTCTGTAGCACTTTCCATCAATTTAATTTCGAGTGTCTTACGAAAGGATTTAGAAAGATTTAAACTGGTTAGACAATTTAGAAAGGTAAGAAACACATAAAGTTAACTTGTAAAAAAAATCTTTAAGACTTCACACAGTCTTCAATGTAAAAGTCACATTCTGGTTTTGTTGGTATTCACCAAAGTACATTCCTATTGAACAACATATGTAAACAACTATAGCTGAAGAAATTGTTCCTACATTATTATGTCTCCTTTTGCTCATCAGGACTGCTAAATGATCCCGTCTGCAAGAAACATTCTGTTTTAATATGCATTAGCCTTTCCTCCCACTATAATTATGGGAGGACTAGAGGAGATTATTTTGCTTTAAACGATAATGACAATGGGTTTGCTCTATTTCTCTTTTTTCTCAGCTTTTGCATGAACACGATTCATGAAGAACAGTGCTATGATAGTTTTGAGTTTTTTTCATCTTGATCCTTGGTCTATACTGAAAGAAAAACTAAAAGCAGGAATGCATTAAAACCTATGGGGCTTCAAGCAGTGTTTGAAGGTGGAGCCAGCAGGTGACAGGGCAGGATGTAATATGAATGTGTAAAATATGCATATTTGTAAATATGTTTTGAATACAAAGGTTAAAGAGAGGACAAGCCGAGCTAAGTCACAAAAGCATTATGAAAGGATGGTGGAAATACAGATCATAAGGTGCCATGTTCAGCATAAATCATGCAGCATGTAATACATAATAAGGGTTATTCATCGGGAGCTTTGCTGCAGCCTGTAACCTCTCTGCAATCAAGACAACAATAAACTCTACAAAGTGGGAGCAATTTCCATCAGGGCGAGAATGTCCCCTCCCTCATCTTTATTTTTAAATGCATGATGATCCATGCTAATTGTGTAGACCTGTTACTGTGAATGACAAATAACCACTTTGAAAAGGACATTATGGCTAACAGCTCTTTAGGGGTCTATTTTGTTCCCCATCATTAAAATCCCCATTCTGTACAGAATTAGGAAGTATAGTCTTGCCATGGGAGCTTGTTGTCCAAAGAATAAATAGAGCATGTTGAATTAAGGGTGAGCAAGTGCTGTTGTGAAACTGGTCTGCCCTGCACAGACTGAAAAACTAGTGAGGGAAGCTGCTGCTTGGAGACATGGATGAATTTGGGAAGGAAAGAGAAGGGGTTCAGCCCACATACTTCAAGGACAGTTTTAAGCATTATTCTGCCTCAGAATTTACAGGCTCAGGGTTATGTCTACACTGCTTTTTGCTCTGTGCAGAGCTCTCTTTGTTGGTGCTCTGGGACGACAGAAAGCTGTGTGCTTATATTATCTTAGTGCTGAACCTTGTAAGGTAGGCTCAGTGCCCTGCTAGCCATGCCAGCCAGCCAGCAGCTTGAGCAGAATGAGATGGCATCTGCTCTGTATGTGCAGAGATTGCCTGTGTCTGCTGAGAAACATGTGTCTGTAACCTTAGCTTGGATGATGACACCCTTTGAGCAGTACATGGAACATCAGAGAAGGTGTCTTGGAACTTCGCAGTAGTACATAGGCCCACTTACTGGTGGACTACACCTTTGCCAGGTTCCAAGCTTCTAAGGGATATCTCAGATGAAGCTAAACACAAAAGCAGAAGAAAAGTGCAGTTAAATGTCCCATCAGAGCTGAGACGTCAGGCCAGCAGGAGACAGTGTAAACTAGCCTCAGACAACTGATGGTAGCATTTTAGAGGATACTAAAGCACCTTAGGGGATACAGTGTCTTGCCAGATTTCCTTTAAAGTCAAACATCTGACTGTGAGAGACCAAAATATAAATGTCATCCCTAAGACGTTTTTAAACAGGTAGGTTAATAAAGGATGGTGGAAACAGAAGAAGTTCTGTGTCTAAAACAAGACAGAATACCTAGTCTTATAACTTATACGGCCAGTGAAGGTGCACTGTATGACTGAGGTCATGCTACAAAATATTATTAGTTTTTAGATTAACCCATGACAAAGAAATTGCAAGGAAAAAAATCATTGCAATGGGGCTAATGGTTTTTCAACCTTGCAAAGGTTGAAAAACTATTTGCTACTTTGAAAGGGAAAAACGATGCAAAATATACCTTCAGCTGGTGGGTATGGAGTGCTCAGGAGCACATGATGCAGCATGTTGTGGAAGTTAAAAGAGTCTCAACAGAGAGAGGCTAAAGCAGCAACAGATATAATGGCATGCAGTTGTGCTGCTGAGCATGACTTCTGTGTTTGTGGAAGGAGGGAGATGAATGCATATTTAACCTATTATGTGAGAGCACTCAAACTGAGCAGTCTGAGTTAGGTGTCTGCCCTAGGTAGTTGGATAGACTCCTTAAACAGCTAATGGCAAGAGAGCAATATCTGCTAGAGCAACTCATCCCTTCCTATAATATAGGATGAATTATACATGTATAATTGTTCTACTTTGTCCTACGCTGGCCTTTATAATAAAATGCATCCAATAATGTACCAATCTCAACCTGAATATGAAGCAGAAATCTGTTGATTTGAGTTTTTTTATAGTAGTTCAGGTCCAGAGTCAAGTGGTTGGATAATAAGAGATTTCTGGATACTCAAGCAGTATACTACAAGTACTACTTGACTAATCTGATTTCCTAGTACCATTCATTTGAATGTATTTGAATGGGGTAACATGTAAACCCATCAGGGATTAGGCACAAGATAAAGCAATGAAATGGTCCTAAGAAGATGACGCACCGGGTGAGAACCCACCTGGAGGGCTGCATCCAGCTCTGGGATCCCCAGCACAGGAAAGACATTGACCTGGTGGAGCAAATCCAGGGGACTAAGAGGATTAGAGGGATGGAGTACCTCTTACGAAGAATTGGGATTGTTCAACCTGGAAGAGAAGGCTTTGGGGTGACTTCATCGTGGCCTTCCAGTACCTGAAGGGAGCCTACAAGAAAAGTGGAGAGAGGCTATTTACAAGGGCATGTAGTGACAGGAAAAAGGGAATGATTTTAAACTGAAAGAGTAGGTTTATACTTGATATTAAGAAGAATTTCTTTACTGTGATGGTGGTGGGACACTGGAACATGTTTCCCAAAGAAGTTGTGCACGTCCGGTTCCTAGGAGTGCTCAAGGCCAGGTTGGATGGAGCTCTGAGCAATCTGGTCCAGTGAAAGGTGTTCCTGTACACGAAACTAGATGATCTTTAAGGTCCCGTCAAACCCAAACCATTCTATGATTCCATGACTATTATTTTATTAATTCTTCAGACTACTTTTAAATTATAACAAATTATAATAAACCAAGTGGTTACTGATCCAGTGTTCTGCTCTCTTTGCCAAAGTAATTTATGCATATAACAGTCTCCTTTTAGGGTTAAATTTTATGTGAGTTTTTAAATCTCAGGCCTGTTTAAACAGAAGAATGGGATTCAATCCCACATGTTTTTCTGAAGTTTTAAATTGCTGCAGCACAGGTCTAGTGACAACATTGAAACACTTACGTGGCAATGGATTTGTTTCACTATTTAAAATGAAGGGTAGAGCTGTCTAATGAAGTAAAAATGCAGTCAAATGTAGACCTTGTCAATCACATAGATTAACAAGGGTAGGAACAGTGCCTTCAGAATGCTGTAAGTAATCAAAAAGACAGGATTCTTTTGAACGTTTTACTGCTCAGGAAAAGCTGTTTTTCTCACAAGAAAAAATATTTCTTTAAAGATTTTTTTCACCCCAGAACACGAACCAGTACATCTTTTATTCATATTATCTGTAGAGCTTGTCATGTTTGTATCCATATCTTAGGAGCATTCTCTCCTCCACTGAAATAACCAAAAGCGCTAGCTTGTGTCTTTCAGATGATGTCAGGTCAATAAAACATGGACAATAGTAAATGAATATTTATATAATAATAGGTAGTAGACCTGCCATGTTAGGGTCACTGATCACTGTACCAATTTCCCTTATGCTTTCATTGCTACTGCAGGATTTTTTCATGCATCCACCTGCATGAAGTCTCTCTGGAGTGAGTGAATACAATGTTGCTACAAACTCTAACTTGTTTTAACTCTGAAATATCTCGCCTTTCAGCCAGGATTCGGCAGTGCCAGACACTTGGGATTCTCCCCTGAACATATACACATCTTCCAAGTTTCCTTGAGGAGGAAAAAGACATCCATGTTTACTGTCCATAATTTCAATGCTCTGTGTGAAAACTGCTGGCCACTTGAGACTGGCTGTTGCGGTAGGGGTGGTCAAAGCGACAAAACTTCTTCTGAAGAAAGGACCTTTTATTGTACACCTGCTGTGTCTTTTATACACTTTTCTGATCATACGTGTCAGGACACAATTGGTTTCTTGTTAACATAAATAATTTACAATTGGACATACAAACCACGCATGTTTGTCAACAATGACTCAGCACTACAGACAGGAAACCCATTCTGTGTTACATCCTTTCGGTCCGTGCTTGCCACCTTGCTCTGTGCTATGGTTCCGTCTTCAGCTTTCCCAGTTCTCACAGAGACCCCAGACCAGCTGGAGCCCCCCACAACTGGCACCCTGGTAGCACTGGAAAGGTGTAAATATTGAACAAAAATAACAGGCCACAACTAGAGGAGACTTTCCCAGCTAAATTGAGAATATAGAGCATATGCTGCTACAAAGAGGACAAGTGCCTGTTCACCTGATGTAGCACATTGTGTAATTCAATAGCTACCTAACAGAAGTAATGTAATCCATTACAAGCAAACAAACAAGCAAACAGACAAAAAAACCCCAAAAAGCACAAATTAGTTTGTCTTGCCAAAGATTTCTGTGACAGAAAGAAAAATGACAAGGGCACAGTGGAAAGGGAAGTTACTAGATGTTTGGACTAAAATAGATATTTTTGAGAGCGGAAATAAGGAATACTGCCATATTGAAACAGCTGAAGGTGTCCAGGTATAAAACTGAAGAAATCTATTTACATAGATAAATAGACAACAAGAAATTAATTTAAAAATCAGTATTTTGTATATTTCCCCGAGACAGTAGTCTTTGGTGCACAAGGGCAAAAAAATCTCCCTATAAAAGAATAAAAAGCTACTAGCATATGTGATTTTTATCTTTTCCAAAATGTTAGATTCCAGGATGAAAGGAAACATAGAAGATCTCTCGTCAAAAGATTTTCTTTTAATTAAAAATTGGATTAGAAAGCAAAGCAAGCTACAACATCTAGCTATCTGCACTAATAATGAATGAAACTTTCCTTTAGCAGAAAAGTTTAAAGCTGTGGTAATGACAAAAGAAAGAATATATGCAACACTGCATTTCCCCCTCAACCTTGTTTTGAGAATTTCTGTGAGACCACAGGCTTTTAAGTGTAACAGACAGCTTATTTCCTGTAACATTTTAGGATCTTACAGATGCTTTCAAGAAGGAAGAAAATAGTTATCTCTGCAAAAAGCAAGGTGTTGTAAGTGACCTTATAAGCCACTGGGTTTCTTTGTTGTCAAAGAAATCAATAATGTAACAGTGTGTTTGGATATCAGAGAAACAGTACTCATTCCTGTGATCTCTCAATTCTGTAAAATGAGCTGTTGAGACTAAATTCTCTTGCATGGAGAAATATAATTGGCTCGAAAACATTTTTTTTTTTTTTACCATGGTAATTTCTTGAATGCTTTCAAATTTCACATAACACAGAACTCTAATATATAATAACATTGTAAAAACAAACATAATTAGCAGGCTGATCATCTGCTTTTCCGTCATTCATGGCATAACTACAGAATTAATGTTTGAAAACAGGCCTTTCTGAAGCTTTTCAAGAGTCTTTGATTGATGAAGAAGATTTAATAAATATCTGCGAACAAAAATTTTCATTTATGTTGTTTTAATTATGATTTTATGCTAATTTAGTGCTGGATCATTGGATTGTCTAAGTTATTGGTGCTCTTACATCTGAATGACTTTCAAAGGTATTTATATTTTATGTTACTTAAGCCCTTTTGAAATTCTTATGCTCATTAATTGACATCTCTTTGGTAACACAAATGCAACATTTTAAACTTTTTGTCCCACTAATGTAAACTTACTTACAGAAGTCAAAGGGTGCTGCTTGAGGGATGATATGTAGGAGACTGGCATGCAATCTTTACAATTATGCATCTGTTACTTGCAATTGCAGAATAGAATTTAAAGAAAAAGGCTTTTCCCCCCAACCCCCCCCCGCCAAGTCCCGGAGGGGACTCACAGGCCTGCTGTTTCATGGCAGTAGTTTACAGTATCATCAGTTTCCACATGCAGCTATGTTTTATCCAAACAATCACCAAGATTATTAGTATGCAGAACAAACAATGAAAGACACAGTATGAATCTCTGTAGAAATTCTTTGGGAATGAATAAATAGTCAGAGTAAATGTTGGCTGCTTTGATAAGTTAACTAACTTTCACAATATGAAAATGTATTCAGTAGGTCTGGACTAAGATCACCAAAATAAATCACAAAAGGACTTCCTAGAGATTTCTTATGATAATAGTATTTGAACTCTGGTATGGACCTTAATCAGCAATTAAAAGGTTAAATGTTCCTTTGTCATCCTCCTGAGCTGTTTATTCATGCATTTTTCAAAGTCATTTATGATTCATATGAAAGAGACCTATTGTCCCTGTCTGGTTAAGATTCATGTCAATAAACTTCAAGTTGCTTCCTGACCTTGTTCACTGCTGATCCCATGCCACATCAACGTTTTGGCAGAAGATCAATGTCAAGTGTGTTTTCACCTTGCAAACCCAGCTTTACTTGCTTTTTCGGTCTCTGATCTCCTGCCTGCAGCTCTTGATGTTTTTGATCATCTCTATAGGTCTTTTTTTTCCCCTGCAGCTTCTGTATCCTAAAGTATGTTATGCAACTTGTGGATGGGGCAGGACCTTTTCATAAGCAAAAATTCATTGTGGAGTGTTGATTTTGCTGCTTTTGGTGTACCCAAAACTTAACAAAAAGGAAATAGATAACATTTGTTAACTAATCCAGTTAATATTGCTTTAGCCCTAGTCAAAAAAGGTGAAATCCATCTGAATTTGGTGGCCAAAGGGACACTTTTAGGCAGTAAGAACATAAGAATCCCATCATGAAACCCTGTATTTTTGAGAAGGAATATAAGGAAAGCTGATGACTGTTGCTATTAGAACGAGCAGAAAAATGCACCTATTGAGGCTACCAGCAAAAAGAGCCGTGTAGGGAGATTTTCTTTTCTGTAAAGCTTAAAAATATTATTATGCCTCTCCTACTATGTGTAAAAGCATTTTTAGTTATACCATCAAAAGTGATGGCGAAGGAGGGAGTAGAAGGAAGCAGAGGGACTGAAACAGTATTTTAAGCTTGCCCTAACTGGATAAGACAACTAGGAGCTGGCCCTCCACTGTGATAAATGGCTGCTATGTATTGCATGAGTGATTTAAAGTAAGAGGTGTCAGTGAAAGGACAAACATTTTTAGAAAAGGCACTAAACAGAAGAGTAAAAGGATTCTTTTTTTTTTTTTTTTTAAATCCAATGACTGTAACTCTCCAAAACACAGTGCTTATAAGTCTAAAGGGATGTTCCGACTGTATTAATTCTTTCGGTTCTAGCAGTCATGAATGGTCTGGATCTTCAGAATATAGACTAGCCCAGGGATTGAGAGTGGGTAAGGTCTTCACTTGGGGGAAGGCTGTGAAACTCATTAAAACTCAGCAGAAGGCATGGATTTCTGTTCCTGTGTAAAGAAGTTTGGTTTCAGTATCATAAACAAATCAACCATGGGGAAATCTAGTTTTAAATCAGTGAAGATTATGGCCCCCAGAAAGCAGGAGGGCTATAGCTCCGCTTTTTCTCAGGTTGTAGTACAATGCCATTACCCATGCATGATCTTTGCAAAACCAATGAAGCTTCGCTAATTTGCATGAGCTGAGTACCTGGTCTGTGGGTCTGTGCTGCAGAAGGGAACAATGGGATTTACAGGTGCTTCTCTTTACTATGCAAGGTGTCCCTGCACAGTTAGTTAAATGAAAACCTTTTACAATATCTGTGCTTTTCTTGTCAATTAAGGTTTCTCCCAAAACATGTAGTATCTTTGATAACTCCCAACAGCCATTTCCCAAAGTAGTTAATTGAATTTTTATATCCCTTATCCATGGAAGATAGCAATTTCAGGATACAGGACAAAGACAGAAATGAGCAGACAACATTTTTATACTGAATTGCTTACACTTGGCACAGCTAACAAAGTATTCATAAACTTCTAACTATGGAAAAGTTGCCAGCTATTATGGTGTGTATACAAATATACATCTATATTTGTGCGTATATATACAAATATATCATATTTGCAGTAAGGTGTATACTTCATGTTTATTTCTTCATCTTAGTTACCCTGTCTTATGAATATAAAATCTGGAACTCTCCTCTTACACTATTTCTTAAACATGAAATTTCTGTTGTTTCTCTTTGCTGTTTTAATAGATATCTAAAGAAAATATATATTTCTTTATGTTTGGGTAGTGGTTTTTTCCTATAGAACTGAAATTCTGAATTTTGATATACACCCGCAAGTAATTTCTATATACAATGTCATCTTTTCAAGTGACTCTGGTATTGCATAAACAAACCAGAAGTGTTTTTGAAGATTCTTGAGCCTTGTAATAAACTCATAATCTAAATTTACTGCATAACATAGGTGGCATTTGAAATACAAAGTGCTTGCTGAGAATGTTTATTTTAGCACAATTATATGAAAGAATGCCAGAAAGATTGGGTGTTTTTTAGGCCTTAGCCATGCTTTCTATTTGTCCTTTCCTCACTAACCCATAATATAATGCAAGTCAATGATGACCATTTAGGGTAGATTTAGTAGAATTAGTCTTAACAGTTACTTTATTAATACACAATTAGCTTAAATGAAGAAGAAAATTAAGTAGGCTAAATATGGGAATATTTTCAAGTCCATTTACTTGTGAGCCTCCTCTCTAGGGTACTTCAATGAAGACAATACCTATCTTATTATTATGGCTATTGATTTCCTGGATTTTTCTCTTGGCATTCCTATTATTGATCACAGTCTACCCTGAATAGCTGGACCAACCCCAGTCAAACTGGGATTTCCTGATAAAGCTTTAATATACTACTTTTAGCTAAGTATGGAGTAAGTAGAGGAAATGGGTGAAATGTCTTATTATTTCTCTTGTTTGAGTCTTGCTTTGAAGTTGTTGTGTTGTTTTATAGTATCTTGTGAAGTTGGTTAGGTTTTGCTTAGATCAATGGGTCACTATTCAGATGAGCTCCCACCATCCATAATAAGGACATAATTTACTTTGCCATAAGGCTGTAGGGAAGGTAAATTTGAAAAGCAATAAAAGTAGCTATAGTTCATCATTGTTCCTAAACTTGTGGTATACCATGGTAGACCAGCATGCAATCAATCCTAATGGAACCAACAAAACTTAGATGGCCAGTACTTGGGTTTTTTCATATGTCAGAAAGTTTCTTTTTATATTAGCAGGGACCACTAGATTATATGTAGTGCCTGCTATATTCATATTATTTTTCCATAATCACAGGTGGAAAAATGCGAAAATTGAAAGTAGAAATTATTAAGGATTTTTCAAGAAAGCATCTTCAAAAAAAAGGAATAATTTTTTTTTTAAATGAAAACTTGTGAGAAACAGTTGACAAGAAGTAATTTTTCTTGCTTTTTTTTTTTTTTTTTTCAGTGAGGAAGGTTAAAGGTTTTAAAACTTCCGAAACCTTTTCACATTTTGTATGTGAATGACTGTGGCTTTGAAAAACAAGTAAAAATGCTCTTTGGAAGTTTAATCTAACTATACCGGCAAAATTAAATATAAGCTGAAATAAAAATAAAGCCTAAGTGCATTATAAATTGGTTTTTTCTCTCCTTTATCAAGTTGCAAGTGGTCTCAGTTTTGATCTTAGAAAATTATTCTTTTAAACCCAGAATATTTCTGCAATACAAAGTGTTTTCTTCTCTAAATCTGGATCTAATTCTACACCTTCTCCACTGAAGCCTTAACATTGGTATAGGGTTAGGTCAGCAGAGGGAGGAAAATTGAAGAGTGAGGACTGATCATATCCATGGCTTTATTTTCGATCTACTCATGTTACTAAATGCCTAATACAGACAAAATACTTGTTCTGCTGACTATATTTCTGACTTTCAGAAAACAATGTTTGAAAAATCTCTTTAAAGAACAGCCCAGCACACAGGGATGATATTCATTTCAGTGAAATGAGTTGCCTGAAGTGAGCAGGATTAAGAAGGCACAGTTATTCTACCATTGAAATAATGTAGGGCTATGAGAGACACAAGCATGAGTTGAGCAGTACACATATCTAGAATGCCAACATGTTGCTGTGAAACAAACAGACAACTGTAACCAACCACACAATTCAAAAAATAAACCTAAAGCTTTTTGATCAAGGTTTTGATGAAAACGGTAACATTCTAAAGACGTCACCTAGGTTCATCACATGCACAAAAGACTGCCTGCTTAGACCGATACTCACACACTGAAGACCATGCAACATCCCCTGCATTCAAAAATAAGTACACCACCAAAGGATGTAGAAGAAAGGTCCTGTATTCAAGCACTATAAAAGACTTTGAAAGTTCTGCTAGTTCCCTCAGCTTCATGGTTATGAAAGAAAATGAGCCAAACAGCTTTCTATTTCTGTTAGCTTGTTTTAAACTTTCACAAAAGATTTTTTTATCTGTAATTACAAGCAATTGGGGAAGATGTTACAGAGGCAAGCAAGAACATATATATGTATTCTTCAACTGGATTTTCAAGTTATGACCTTTTCCAGTTGAGCACAGCTTTACTGATGTATGAAATAGAAACAATTAAATAGACTATCAGATAAATGCTACTCATTAGTAACAGTTTTTGAAATACTGGACAAGACTGATCAAGGAGAAAACTATTATCTACCCATACATTTTCTTTTTAAGTATTTGAAAAAGACATGTGTGTTAAAACTGAGCATGAGATGGGTAGCTATTCAGATTTTGATTTTATTTTTTAACCACAAAAACCTTATGCTGAAATTATTTAGCTTGGAAATTTAAAGATGTAAAGGAAAGAAGGCCTGGATTGAGAGTTGCACATGCCACTGCCTTGCCTGTGATGCATTTTTTTCTTGTGCACTTAAGGTGATGATGTCCTACATGTTCCCCAGTCTGTATGAACACCAACGTTGCGTCATCCCAAGCACAAAATCTGACACTTGTTAAATTTCTTAAATTTAGGCCAGAAATCTTTATTTTTGTTTCATGTTTTGCTCTCTGAGTTCAATACACTCAATATGGTAAGGTATAGTATAAATGATGGTAAAACTCTATCAAGTAAAATAAATATTTGAGAGAGAAAGATAGTGATTATTTATATTTTTTCTGTTTTCAATTTCAATATTTCAAAAGAATAATGCTTTCCCTATCAACTCTTTTCACTAAGGGAGCTATAGAAATATCTATCTATCTATCTATCTATCTATCTATCTATCTATCTATCTATCTATCTATCTATCTATCTATCTATCTATCTATCTATTTTCACCTAACCTGAGTAGAAACGGAATCACTGAAGATCAGTTGCCACAGATTGATATTCATTTTATAATGAGTATTAGGAACATAATTTGCAAGGACAAATGCAACCTACTCATGAAATCACAGTGAGCCCAGAAAGCACTTGGGGTCTAATGCTGCACTACTGAAGTCATAGCTCTTCCTAACATTGATGTTTCAAGATAGAGAATCTTGATACAACTTTCACTGGACAAAACTTATAATTGCAGGCACCACTCATATTTAAACTGGGGGAGATGTATTTATTTTCTTGCCTCATCTTCATGTATATGAGATCAAATTTTGAGAGCAATGTACTTTTTGGATGCTTCTGATTTGATATTTTATATATTTTAAATATCTATGTATGTGAGAAACATGTTAACAAAAACATCTCTGTTTTAAGATGTTTCAAAAGACCCTTTAAAAATAGAGTTTAACTGTTTTACCATGAAGTAGATATAAAAACTAAAAATGTATTACAGCTGTTTTACAGTAAGTTTGGCCAAAGAGATTTTTGAGAATACCAGTGAAAATCATATTATTGCAACTTCTATGAAAAATGAAACCACTGGATCTACTTCATATTTTTTATGCTTTCCAGACAAAGAAAATATATAGTGATTTTTTCGACTTTCTCAAGTGAAAGATAGTCATTGCTGTGAAAATGCCAACTGTTCTCTGAAAAAATAATGACTTTTCACATGGAGAAGAAGAGGAAAAATAACTGATTCTTCCAGCAGGACACTGAAAATGTTAAGTTATATACCATTTTGTCCAGAAATGAATGTACTTAAAAAAGGGAAATTATTGAAATATTATACATTACACAAATTTACATGTTCTTCTGAATAGAACCCAAGAAAATGCTGTTACTAGCCTTATTTCTAGGTTTATAGTGTAGTTATTTATGATAATGGCTGAAACATGGTAATGGGTAGATCTGCAGTTCCTGCACTCTTCATGAAGATTATTTGCTGGGTTTAGTTTTTCTGGTAGTTATTTGTTTCATTTTCCCCTCAAGTTCTATCCCTGGAATACAGGTATAGGCTACCTCAGGATGACCAGAGAAGTCATTTGTTGGCTGCTTCTCTTCTAGTTACTTCTAAAGGACTTGGGCTCTTCATTAAAAGGACAGCAAGAAAATAAAGGATAAACTGCCACGGTACTTTCCAAGAAGCTTTTCTTGTAGTTGCCACAGAGATGCTGCGCAAACATAAATGGGATTTTGATTGAGAGGGTGCATGGCAAACAGCAAAAGAAGTTCATTGTATTAGAGGTTAATTTTGACATGGTCATTTATAATGAAACTCTTTGTACAGAAGGCATTAAAACAAGCTGTAGACATGGCAACAAATAGCATCCATTTTGTAAATCAGAGAAAAGAATTAAATAAGATTTTGAAATCATCTTGAAAATGCTTCAAAAAACGATTAACCTTGCAAAGAAAGGTCTGTAGCTAACCGTTTCTAATTCAAATTGTTTAGTCCTACATTACAGTCATGTGCTTTATACAAGTAGTTCTCAGCCTGTGGATGATGAAGAACCACATAATTTTTTCCAGCCTAATCTCCTTTGGTGTGTAAAAAATAAAAAGTATAAGTAAATGTTGGGAATACTCCACAAGAGGTTTATATGTGGTGGAAAAAACATCTGAAGAGAAAGAGAACTGAAGAAAAGACAGCTTTAATATACAGCTGGACTTCTGGACAACAGTAACTTCCTACCTCAGAGACTGCCTTTTCATATTATACAAGTGTTGTGTTTATTCAATTTATTAACAATATTGTTAGAAAAAAAATCTTACTTTGTATGTAATCTGCAGTTTAAGCTAATGTTAGCCCCTTTCCTATTTGCTGATTGTAAACCCTTTGCCTATTGGTTCCTGTTAGTTAAAATTTATATCTTTCCCTCATTTTTGTATCTCTCCTTACCCATATTTGGATATATTCCAGCCCAATTCCCATGTATGGATATTCCCCTGGCACTATTCCTCCCAAATTCCAGGCATTCCATGCTCTAACAGATAAAAGCTAGCCGATCCTTAAATAAAGGGATTCATTTTGTCTTCACGTTGTGTGATTTCTGTGCAAAGTGCATCTTTTCATGACCTCACCTTAGGGGGTTCACAGCTGCACCCCCGATAAGTAAGTAAATAAATAAATAAATAACATGGATGCTTAACATCTTTGCTCTCTTTTGCTAGTGTATGCATGGGGACATAAGTAGAAACAATATCTTGAGTGCCAGGCCAGTGTAGAAAAAAGTTACTGTCAGTCTTGCTTTTTTCAAAGATTTCTCCATTCTTCTGTGCTCTTTTATTCACTAAATATTTTTTCCCTTGGACAATACTGTACTGTGGTTAGCTTCCTCTTACTAGCAGAAAACTATTAAAAGCACCAACTATGTCAAAACCAGATAACATCAGAAATAATACTGCCTTTTCTCTGTCATCTTGCTGTCACTTAACTGGTAATTCAGAGTGGTGCCTTGATTAAATCTTATCTAATAAAAACTTCCACTCAGAGCCATTTCCTTGCCTTATTTACTCTGACACTGTTCAGAAATTACAGAGATTGGGACTTTTTGAGGGCAGGACTTGTTACCAAGTCTTTCTTTTTCGAGCCCATTTTCCTATTTGTTGGTAGATGTAAAATGAATTTCTGCCTACTACAGCAAAAAATACTAAGTGATATGAAAAAAACCTTTTAAAGAAGCATGTCAGGGTCTTTTATACATCATATTTATGGAATAAATATGTTGTTAAGTAGCATTAATTAAAATTGAAAATACATATTTTTACAATTCATGAAATAATTTGGGGTATTTAATAGACCCAGACCACAACCCTTTAAGCCACTTTATATCTTGTTGTTTGCACATATATATATAGCACAAATTGCTATAATTTCTAATGAGATTTTCTTCATATTATTGCACCTTACAACCAAAAAATATGTGCTCCTGATCAAAATATCTATTTCATTTTTGCTATGCAACTGAAGAATCTTATTTCTGATTTTACTTCCTGACATTTTTTGAGGAATATAATCTTTCTGGAAGCTAAGAAAAAAAATCACAGGCATAGTCCTCCTATCAGTAAAGACAGTGTAATAAATGACTTGGTGATTCATCCATGCTAAAAACAGTAGAAATCCTTCAGTTCAGCTGGTCATCAAGGTGAGAGAGCTCTCTTTTTGTTTTCTTGCATGTAGATTGTAGAGTTAACCGAGTTAACTCATTCTTTTCTCCTGGGGGAAAAAAAAAAGCAGGGAAAGAACTGCCTCAATAGGATTCATCATGTTACCTCCTCAACTAGGAAGCTATAAGATGTTCTTCCTTCACACCACAGCTGAGTGTCCCCTGTCATACTTAAGTCTAATGAAGAAGAGCTAAAACAGAGACTGTGCCTGTGGGCATCCTGACCTGTGTCACATTTTCCGGGATGTATTTGGGAAGAGGAAGGAAGGCATTCTAAATATTTGTTATCAGATGCTGGTCTATGCAACAGCTTTGTTCTATCTGAACCTTCTGCTTTTTTTTTTTTTTTTTTTTTTTCCTTTCTACACCAAAATGAAAGATCCACAGGGTTACAATGCTAAATTTAAAGAGTTTTCAGGATAAGCTTTGGAGTGAATGAATCACTGAATTCCTTTTCTCTTTTGCTTGAGCATAATATTTATAGGAAAATGGTTGTACTTTACTAAATGTGGAACTATGTCTCTTACCTAAGTGATGTTTGAATGACAGCCTGAGCATCTAGAAAACAGGTAAACAAGTGTTAGAAATGAGGTTGAACAGTAAATTTGCTCTGACACGGAACAAGTTGAGCCTTGGAAGTCTAGACAGTCACTTAAATTTGACAGTATCGTGCTCTTCCTTCTCTTCTTTTGACAGTAATAGCTGCAAAAAGATATCATGGTATGACAATGCACTCATGACAATGCACTGGCTTCTCCCAGAAAGTTAATTACATAGTTAGAGAGGACGCACAACATACAGAGGACCATATATGATATAGAGTGTTTAAAACTGTGTTTTATAAATCTTGCACATTTATGTTATCACCAATTAATATGTAGTGTGATTCAACAGAGAGAAAAAAATAAATCCTATTCAAAAAGATCTTTGAATGGTGCAGTCTCATGACTGAGGTAACAAAAGAAAAAGAAATGTCAGTGTCTGTTTCTATAATTAAAGGAAGAATTGTCCTGACCCTTACTGGAGTCTGTGTGTGCTTGAATTACAACAGGACTGCACATCACAGAGATGCTTTTATGTCTTTTGTGTTATTTCAGATAAGGTGGCAACTTTAAAAAAATAAACTTTTTACTAGCTGAAGACAAGGATCACTACCTTGTATTGATAACAGGCAACTAGAAATATGGAACGTATACCATATTGTGTTATACAATTGAACAAAATGAGAATGGGCAGAATTCTTAAACTCAGTGCAAATAGAGAAAAGATAACTAGTGGAATATCTCTGCAAATAAATGAAACATTTTCATTACTAAGTCTTCCATCCTCAATGCTATTTTGCAATTAATAATATTATATGTATATTTATAGTAACAAGTCTGAGTGATTGGAAACTATTCACTAAGGAAGAAGTAGGAAGAAGCTGATATTTTTGTTATGCCTACTATAAATTATTTAAGTAGAAAATTATCTTATGTAACTATCTTTTAAATTAAAATAAATGACAATTCATGGATCATTATTTTAAGTTTATTTTGAAATATTTTATTAGATCTTTTTAAACATATCTTCTTCCCAAATTTTTATGTAGAAAAGTATTAATTAAAAATGACAGTTATTTTATTATTAACTATTATCATTCAGCCTGGTGAAGAGAAGGCTCAGGGGAGGAATCATCTCATCAATGTGTATAAATACTTGATGGGAGGGAGTGAAGAAGACATTTCTATAGTGCTCAATGAAAGGGCAAGAGATAATAAGCGCAAACACAAATACAGGAACTTCCTCTCGAACTCCTTCCTGTGAGCGTCGTCAAACACTGGAACACGTGGCCCGGAGAGGCTACTGAGTCCCCATCCTTGTGATATTCAAACCTCATCTAGACACATTGCTGAGCAACCTACTTTTGTTGACCCTGTTCTGAGTGGGAGATTGCACTAGATGAGCTCCAAAGGTTTCATCTAACCTCAACTGTTCTATATTTCAAGTATTCTACGTAATGATCCATGTTTTTTGCCCACATGCAGAAAACATCACAATCCAAATTGTATGTTATCTGAAGTACTCAAACATGGTAAATTTTCCAAGTAGTTTTTGCACTTGAAGATGCTTAAAATAAATTACTTTTCAACTATGTGCTATTGTTTAGGTTTTTAAAGGTTTTAATTAAAAAGAAGACACTAATCTTTAACAGCTTCTTTTTGCATTGCGTAGGGATTCCACAACCTCTACAGGCCACCAGTGTTTCATTATCTTCTTTGGAAATAAATTTTCCTTATGTCTAGTCAAAATTTCCTTTACTGCAACTTGTCTGTTGCCTCTCATTCTTCCAATCTGTCCCTCCAGGAAGTCTGACTCCACATAAATTACAACATTTTTAGTGACTAAGCAGCAGGACAAACTCCAACTCATGGCACAGGTACCCATCAAAAGAGATTAAGTGGTAGTGGCATAATATGTTATTGTCAAGATGACTATTAGAAAAGACTCTTAGCCTATTCCAATTGCCAAATAATAAAAAACTTAATCCAAAATCTACCTTTGGAAAGAGGTATGTGAATGATAAATTATGAGATAAGATAGGTTAACTCAAAACCTCTTTCACATTTCCTCAGATTTATTATGGTCAGTGAAAGTGGTAAGATGTAACTGACAACAGTATTTAATATAATGAACTCAAACAATTATAAATGGTAGAGAGACAAAAATTTAGCTTCAAATACTTAGCTTCATCTGATGATATGTGAGAAGCATAGATTACAGGATTTAAAATCTCAGAACTAATTTGCTGAAGTAAGAGATTAAACATGAATTATTTGACCTGTTAGATCACTGTGCCTATTAGGTTCAAGAAGTCAAACAGATACCGCTATGCTGGAACACGACCATTTTGCTGCTATTTAGAAATTTTAGAATTTAATGAAAGGAATCTAAGAAGAGTGAAAGTGAATGTTTTAGGCCAGAATAGATCAGTATTACACAGTAGCAGGAATCAAAAAAATTAGTTAAGTTTAGAGAATATATATGCAGAACTGAATGCAGAGATAAGCATATCTCCATCAGCAACAAGATAAGCAGACCTGTTTTCAAGCAGAATCCCACAGACTCATACAATTTACTAGGAGCAATGGGATAACAGCTTGCATGTTATGCACAAATATAAATACATGTACATGCATACACATATTCATTTGTATGTATGAAAGCACACATCCAGGTACATGGCAGAGAAAGTAAAAGCTCTTTACTGTTCTTCCTGCTACTTAACTTACTTCATTTCTGCATAAAAAGCATCATGAGAGACTTGTAGGAAAAATTCTTCTTTATCATGTTTCACTCTTTTCCAGTACTTCATGGTCAATAAGGTCTGGAAGAATCAATACCAGCCAGCTTTTTGTTGCAAAGGTGTAGTGGTTATCTGGGACTTCTTTCCTTGACTACAGCAAAGCACAGACCCTCAACAGGGAAAGCACATGTGTTGCAGCATGCTGAGCAGTGGAAAGCTGGTGTTTGGAACAGTGAAAGAACTCGTGAAAATAGTTTAGGTATTACTACACAGATTTAAATCCTTTGGTTTAAAGGACTTCTGCACAGAAAGAAAACCCAATTCAGATTCAGATCAGGAAGAAGTTTTCTTAACAAAGCCACAAATATTAAGAAATTTTCTTAATAAAGTTTTCTGGTAACTAGAGAAAATAGGATTCAAGGTCTTGCAATGTAAGCCCTATGAGATGACTACTACACCAATAACTTCTGAGGGTTCTAAGAGAAAATATCATTTAAGCATTCACCAGGAATTAACAGCATCATTGAATCATGCATCTCTGTAGAGGATTTAAAAGCTGAATTTATGTGTTTTAAAAGTTAGCTTTCAGACAGAGCAAATCAAGGCAAAATTAAAACGGTTTCTTTTGTTACAGTTAGAATCACAGAATCATCAAAGTTGATTAGGATCATCAATTCCAACTGTCAACCCAGCAATACCACTGTAATCTCTAAACCACTAAACTATATCACCTAGTGCCAGCTCCATATGCCTTTTAAACACCTCAGGGGACGGTGACTCCACCACCTCCCTGGGCAACCTATTACAATCTATGACTACCCTAACAGTGACATTTTTTTTCTAATACCTAATCTGAATCTCCCCTGTCTCAGCTTCAGGCCGTTTCCTCTGACCCTCTCACTTCAGGCCCAGTAGAAAAGACCAGTCCCCACTGCACTACAACCTCTTTTCAGGTAGTTGTAGAGAGTGATGAGGTTCCCCCCAGTCTCCTCTAACTAAACCCAGCTCCCTCAGCCTTTGCTCTTAAGACAAGTTTTGTAGACTTTTATAAGCCTTGTTGTCCTTCCCTGGGCATGCTCCAGCACTTCAATGACCTTTTTAAAGTGAGAGTACTCAACGTACCTTTGTCTTACCAAGGTACCATGAGTAGAGGGATGAAGACTTCCCTAGTCCTGTTGGCTACACTACTCTTGAAGAAACCATTGGCCTTCTTGGCCACCTGGGCACACTGCTCGTATTGAGTCAGATGTTAATCAGAAGCCCCAAGTCTCTCTTTACCCAACAGTTCTTGAGCCAATCCCCAAGCCTGTAGCACTGCAGAGGGTTACTGCAACCCAAGTGCAGGACTTGGCATTTTGCCTTATTGAACCTCATGCAATTGTCCTTAGCTCATTGACTGAGTCTGTCCAGGTCTCTCTATAGACCTTTCCTACCCTCAAGCAGATCAAGACTCCCACCCAACGTAATATCATCTGCAAATTTACTGAGGGTGCACTTAATCCCCATGTCCAGATGATCAGTAAAGATATTAAACAGGACCAGCCCCAAAACTGAGCCCTGGGGAACACTGTTCAAGACTGGCTGCCAAATGGATTTAGTTCCATTGACCTCAGCTTTCTGGGTCCGGCCAGCCAGCCAGTTTTTTACCCATCAAAGGGTCTACCTGTCCAAGCCATGAACAGCAGTTTTTCTAGGAAGATACCATGGGAGATGGTTTCAAATGTTTTACTGAAGTCTAGATAGACTACATCCACAGACTTCCCTTCATCTACTAAGTGGGTCACTTTGTCATAGAAGGAGATCATGTTGGCCAAGCAGGACCTGTCTTTCTTAAATCCATGTTGTCTGAGCTTAATCCTCTGGTTGTCCTGCAAGTGCTATGTAATGGTACTCAGGATGATTTCTGCTATAACCTTGCCCAAAACCAAGGTTAGGCTGAAAGGTCTGTAGTTTTCTGGATTATCTTTCAGACCCTTCTTGTAGATGGGCATTACGTTTGCTAATTTCCAGTGAACTGGAACTTCTCCAGTTAACCAGGACTGCTGGTAGATGATTGAGAGTGGTTTGGCAAGTTCTTTAGCCAGTTCCCTTATTACTCGGGGGTGGTTCCCGTCAGGGCCCATAGACTTCTGAGTGTCTAATTGGCATAGCAGATCATTAGCCATCTCCTCCTGGATTATGGGGGCCTCACTGATCTCCCCATTACCAAATTCCAGCTCCCGGGAGCTGGTTATCCTGAGGACAACTGATTTTGATATTGAAGACTGAAGCAAAGGAAGCATTAAGTACCTCTGCCTTTTCCTCATCCACTGTCACTACATTACCCTCTGTGGTCAACAAATGATGGAGATACTTTTTGACTCTCCTTTTACTGCTCTATTTAAAGAAACTTTTTCTGTTGTCTTTAACTATAATGGCCAAATCAAGTTCTAGATGGGCTTTGACCCTTCTAATCTTCTCTCTACATGACCTTGCGACATCATTATAGTTCTCCCAGGTTATCTGACCCTCTTTGCAAAGTCAATAGATTATCTTTTTTTTTCCCTAATTTCCAACCTAAGTTCTCTATTTAACCAGGCTGGTCTGTCTCCCTAATGATTTGTCTTTCTACACATGGGGATAGTCTGCTCCTGGATATTTAACAATTAATTTTTGAAACACATCCAGCCTTTCTGGACTGCTTTGCCCTTCAGGACTGACTCCCAAGTGACTGTCAATCAATGTCCTAAACAGGCCAAAGTCTGTCCTCCAGAAGTCCAAGGTGGAAGTTCTTCTTGTGCCCCTCCTTATTTCATCCACTATAGAAAATGTTAACATTTTGTGGTCAATATGCCGAGATTGGCACTGACCACCACACCACCTACTAGTTCTTTGTTCACAAACAACAGGTCTAGTAGGGCATCTCCTCTGCTAAGCTCATTTATCATTTGTGTTATGAAGTTTTCTTCCACACACTCTGGGAACCTCCTAGACTGCTTCTTCTCTGCTGTGTTTTATTTCCAGCAGACATCTGACTCACCTCAGATTTTTTTTTTTTTTAATTTAAACTTTTTGAGATGATGTATTATCTCAAACTCTAATTTTTCAAATTTGTATGGATTTTAATATTTTATTTTTGAGCCAAATTTCATCTAATGCAAAACATCATGCTCTGTTAATTTTGATAAAATTATATTGATTTGCATTAGCATAATCAAAATAGTGTTTACCTGAAATTTATTTTCATAATGCTTGTGTTGACAAAATCTGTGTATTAGCACCATAATAGCAAGTGTATCAGAAAAAAAAAAGTGGATCAGATGATAAATGTTACCTGAGATTGAATGAAGGATAGAAGGTCTTTGCTGAAGAAGGTTGAAATCCAGTGAGAGTGCAAAATGTCAGCCTGAATAACTATTTCCCACCCAGTTTGAATTTCAAGAGATGTAAATTGAAATGAGAGAGAAGCTAACTTCTGACAGATGTTAGCAACACTTTTTTCACTTAGCACATAATAAACATATGGAATGGCCTATCAGGCACTATTGCTGAGGCAAAACAAAAGGATCATTCAAGAAACAATTAGATGTCGTTCTACAGAAATGGAATACTTAACATGGATGAGCCCTGATGGGCTAATAGACCTGACGGGTAAACCTCTCCAACTAAAAAATTTTATGCTCTTATATTCATTCAGATGTAAATATCACTTCAGTAGCATCTACCTACTTCTTGGCTTGGTGAGAGTACTGTTTCCTTTCCCCTTCACTAAGAAAGAAAAACAACCTTTGTTGAGCAGTTTCAACAAAAGAAAAGATGCGTCTGCAACACAGTCGTCCCCTCTCCTGTCCCTCACCCATAACTGATTGACAGAAGCACAGGAGATCTGAGATGGCAGCAACTAAGTTGGATTTTTATATACTTGAAGGAAGGCTAGCTGTCTCAGAGAAAGTCACTGAAAGCAGCCTATGTCAGAAATGATGTTTCTGAACACTGCCCTTCGAATTAAAAGATGAGACATCTTCTCCTGATTTCTCTTTCTTTCCAAAGTCCCAGTATCACCTGTTTCCATATCAGTTTCTGAGGAGCAAGAAAAGCAGCTTATCAGAGCACTTCTTACAGGACCTCATGGAGACCACAGGTTTCTCAACTGAATTATTCGTCATGATAGATTCAGGGTCTATTTTCTAACTGACTTTTTTTCCTATCTTAATGTAAAGTGGCACCAGATAATACCTTTTATCTTATCATGTGCTCTCTGTCATAGGTGAGAAACCCCAAATATCTAACCAAATATGTAATTATTACTTTATTATTTGAAAGATTTCAGTTTCAAGAAGACCTCAAATTCTATTTTCCAGAGTTTCACAAGCTTGGAAAAGCAACAAAAATTTCACTAGATCCTCTCCGCTTTACACTGATTCTTTCGGGCTGAGCAAATTATTTTTTGTCTTTTTAGAATTTTTGAATCAAAACAAACAAACAAAAAAACCCCACCTCTCCTCATTTCACTAAGTGAAAGCATGAATTAAAAGGCATTTGCAAAATGACACAGGTATCTTGCTCTTGCACTGATATATCCATTCAGGATCAGCAGGATGGGTAGATGGTGTAACTTATACTATTTCTTGAATGAGTAGTGGACTCTTCATCACTTTTATTAAAGACTAACATAATGACAGTGCAGAAAATATAAGTGTCCTGAAATACATCAGGTGTTTTTTGATTCTGAAAATAGTTACACAAATGGATAATGGATTGAAAACAGAACAAAAGAGCTGGCCTAACTCTTGTCACAATGAAAGGTCAGAAGAAAATAACAGTAAATTTCAGACATCATATTTCCATGTGTGGTCTTGGTTAAAAACAACCCTCCCCCCAGCATGATCCCAATTTTAAGTTACTCTTACTATTTGGCTTAACAACTTGTAGGCACTCAGTAAAAAGGAAAATCTTAGAGCAAACAAATAGGAGTACATTTTCTCTCACTGGAAGCATTCAGTCGTCGCAGAGATATCGACGGGCTAATCATAATTAAAAATGTTCCTGTCACTTCAAAATGGTTCTAATTTTAATAACAATTTATTTTTTAAGGTACCTTATTTTAAAGGAGATCTAATACTGATAATGCTCCTTATAAAAAGGCTTTGGTGGAATTTATTGACAGGTGAAATATTCAATGAGAACAGAAAAAAGTGTGCATAATAGTTTTTCATTGGAGTCAAACAGTAACAACCTAGTTTTCACAAAAGAAAAGTAGTAAAAAAAATAGCAGAGTACTTTTCTAATGAATATGTACCATATTTTGTCTTTTTATATAATGAAGCACATATATTTTGGTATTTTTTTTAAAATTCCCTCCTACAAATTCCCAGTAAAATGTAGCACTGAATGAACAACCTTCTGAGACATTCTTTTTAGTAATATGTTACTGACACTGTAAGTTGCAGAATTATTACTGCAAACTGTGCTGAAAAGTTATGGAAGACAAATTGTTTAGCATAATCAATGACCTTAAGAACATCTGTTAAGGTAAGACAGGTAGAGAAATGGTATTTGGTGAGGAAAAAAGAACAGGAAAGGGGGGAAATTTCTGTGAGTATAGATGTGAAAAACAAGGTCAGAAAACTCAGAGTCCTGATTTCCAGTGTATTGCTCTAAATACATCACAACCTTTGAACAAATGGTAATTCAATAAAACACTAATAATTTTTTACTATAGAAAACTACTTGGCCCATATCTTCCTAGTTTTATCTTCTCCTCCAGGAACTAACATCTGCCTTGTTGGAAGACCTATGTCAACATAATCCTTAATAAATGTTATTGTGCTTACTTGTTCACTTTTGATGATGTTTTGAGATAAGTATTGATGTTAGTAGTCATTGAAGAAAAATGCATTTCCTCTGGGGGTTTTAAAATACACATTTTTGAGTTCTGAAATATACGTTGACCTTTGTCCTATTCTCTACATCTTCTGTGTTAATGTGGATTATTCATTTAGTTTTCTAAGTATGAGGTGTGTGAGCACAATTCAGCAATACTGGCATGAAAATAGTAAAGATACTTTAGTGCAAGCCCTTCTGTATTGTAGTAAAGTCTTATAAAATATGCTCATTTATAATTGTTTCATTTCTGAGATTATGTCTGCCCAAGGCAAGAGAGAATTGAGTATGTATTTCTCTGGTGTGCAGAAGCATTTATTCAGAATATATGCAAATTAACCAAACATTCTCATAAACAGCAGTACTGAGCTGATAGTTAATGGCAGTAAAAGTTGATAACTTAATGATGAAAAAAAGTACCATGCCTAATTAATAGACCGTAACACTTTCGGGAGAACTGGATGCCTCAAAAAAAAAAAAAAATTCTTAACTCTTACAAAATCATTTTGTGGGGTTGAAAAGTAGTATGTGTTTATTTCATGAGGCAGGAAAGAGATCTGAAAAAAAGGGACATGTAACAGTTTATGACAGTTACCTAAACTATTCTATGTCTTGTACAGGAATACCTGCCTCCAGGAGAATATATTTGAGTGATCTGCCTTTGGAGCAAAAGTTTCCTGGCCCAGCAACAAGATGGCATCTGCTAGGAGAATTGGTTAGGCTGACCATTCAGATGTAACATGGAAGAGTAAGCAATATGGTAATAGAAATCAAATGGATAGGAAAATCATGTGTGTGGTGGGTTGACCTTGTGGCTGGATGTCAGATCATCACAGAGCTTTTCCATCACTCCCCTCCTGAGCAGGATGGGATGGGGAGAAAACAAGATGGAAAAAAACTTGTGAGTCAAGATAAAGGTAGTTTAATGAAGTAAAAGCACGAAAGCAAATGAAAACAAAAAATCTTATTTTCTACTTCTTACCAACAGGTGGTTGATAAGCCACTTCCTAGGATGCTGGGTTTCAATACATATAGTGGTTGCTTCTGGAGACAAACATCCTAAATAATTAATGCCGGCCCTACTTCCTCCTTGTTTCTCTTAGTTTTAATTTCTGAGGAGATACCATATGGTATGGAACGTCCCTTTGATGAATTTGAGTCAGCTGTACTGGCCCTGTTCCCTTCTAAGATCTTGCCCATCCCCAACCTACATGTGTGTGTATGTGCATGTAATATTGGAGAGTCAGCACTGATTGTTAGTAGTGCTGTTTCAGCACTGTTTGGTAGTAGCCAAAACATTTGGTGTCAATGTTTTCTAGCTACCAGAACAAAACAAAGCACTGTGGGGGCTGCCACGGGAAAATTAACTCCAGCTCAGCCAGACTCAATATGGGTGCAAAAATGTGTTTAGTGACAGAAAAGAAATAAGAGAGCAGTGACCCTTAAGAAAGAAGAAATCCATACCTGGAAAGTCTTAGAATTCCTTTTGAAGATGGAGCATATGCCTTTTAATGGAGCTTATTCTATAAAAGGGAAAAATCACTGTGGAAAATTATGTTAGGTGATTAAGTTTGCAGTCACTATTATCCTCTTCCTCTTTGCTAAGGAGAAAATTTACAGGACACTTGATAGTTACATGCTTTCTTAGTCACATGAATGAAATGTTAGGTATGATCTTTAGGTCTTAAAAAAGCCAGAGATCTCACTGCTGTCAAATCACACTTAAGTGTTCACTTCGTGCAGCCAACAGGCTGTCCAAATAGGTTGAAAATTAACAGGCTTGGAGAAACATTAAAAGATAAAGTGCTAACAAAAAGAAACAGTTGAGTGGAAAGTGGTAATCTCACACAGGAATGTTCCAGGAGTAAACAGTGTCTGAAGAAAAATAACCAACAATATATCAGTGCAGCTTCATAACAGTTACACCTTCTCTTACTCCTATATGATCACAGCAGGGAACAGAGAGCTCCAAAGCTGCTGAGAGCTGAAAAAGCTTCTGCTCAATCAATTCCTAGAATCACAGAATCAAGGAATCAAGGAATCAGACGGGTTGGAAAGGACCTCTGAGATCATCAGGTCCAACCCTTCTCTCTGATTTTAATTTAGAGGAGGTAAGTGAGCTGAAGAGGTTTAACATACTGAATGATAATTAGCAAGGGATGATTTTCAAAAGGTTTGGAGCTTCATTGCTTGGAACTTATCAGAACCTATTTAGTAGCAGCATCTCAACTAAAAGACCCAGGAGGACAAGTTTCTGCAAAGATTTCTTGTGCTTCCTGGTTCATCTAGACTGAAAATATTACACAAAACTACTTTTCTCACTTTACTTGAAACTCTGCAAGGAAGATTATTGATAGTAGTCATTAAAAGGACAGGTGTTTTTTCTGGCTGTTGTAACAGCTGGCTGCATAATTCAATCCGATTAATATGTAAGAATTCACATATGGGTGGGTATTTTATGGATGGCTGGAACAAGTGACAACATTTAACAAATTACCTAAAATAGGTCTCAGGGTATTTCTCTTTCTAGCCCTGAAAAACCTGAGAGTTCTACAAGATTATCTGTGTTTGGAGATTGACTTTCATACATGTTCATGTTTACTATATTTTTTATAAGCAAGTGGAATTTCATGATGTCTTCATATCAGTATCAAAAAAACTCTTTTTCTTTTCAACTTAAAAATATTCTCAAAGTTTGAAATTGTAAAAAAAAAAAAAAAGTACCAAAACAAAGAAACCAATAATAACATCCTAATTGCAGTCAGATAAAGATTTTATTTTAGATGACAGATGACCAAATTAGATAACCAAATGTACAATTACATATTAGATGATCAAAAGTACTTCTTTTTTTGGAAACACATAAGATGGAAAATATTACATATAGAATGATGAATCAAATTAGTGCAGAGAATTCTGTCTTGAATAAACAGCATGAAG
The DNA here is from genome assembly GCA_013397135.1 of Pachyramphus minor. Lineage (NCBI taxonomy): Eukaryota > Metazoa > Chordata > Aves > Passeriformes > Tyrannidae > Pachyramphus > Pachyramphus minor. Next base: position 182,987 of record VYXB01001736.1, on the reverse strand, counting down.
AGTGTTTCAGTGAGAGAGAATTGAGGACCTGCCTGAACCAGTATATTTTAAACTTTTGTGTTTCTGTGAAAGAGAAAACTAAAAAGCTCTCTTGGCGGAATTTTCTAAATATGAGATATTTATTATATCACATCGACTTCTGTTATAATGCCCATAAAATTTCACACTGATATCTACTTCCACATCAGAGCAATCACTCTCTGAGTATTCACCTATGTAACAGGAAGCAAGCTTAATTTCCTTTGCCTCAGCTTCACAAATATAAGCATGGTTTTAACATTTAAAACTTCTGCACTCCTAGGGTCTGAGGCTTGCAGGTTTTTAAGGCTTTCCTCTAGGATACTATAAACACGTTTGAAAAAGTGACATGTACTATGTGTGGGGAAGCATAAGTTATATGTTACACCCCCGAGAGTGAAGAGCAGCTGCTGTAGGCAAATATTTGTATGCACCTGAGCAGATTCCCATTTAAGGACCTCTCCAACTGAAGTGTGGGGCTTGGCTAAGCACTTCCAGCACAAATCCAGCTTTTTTTTTTTTACTTTTGGCAGGATTTACTTCTCCAGCTGCAGAATAAACTGCTTGGTTATAAATGTTAGCCATTAACTCTGGCACTTAGCACAAGGAAGATTGCACTCATATAATAATATAAGAGAGAAACTACTACATCTCTCCTATGTGGCGTCTCCATGAACCATTAAGAATAGAGAGGAATTCTGCATTTAACCTCAAGGACATAGAGACTGCTTGATTTGTGTCCGAACCTTCACTACCTCCCATCTCTTATTGTTTTATGTCATGCAGTATAAAAATAAATAGACACTGTTATGCCATAAGAGATTTTGAATTTAGCCTGTACTAAAAAAGAAACAATTTCAAATTCAGGCAAGCAGTAACCTGAAGCAGGATGAAAGCCATATATTTAACCAGACTCAACCAGTTCAGTGTTTTCTGAGTGTCCACCATATATAAATTTATTTTCTTATCATCTAGGCTTTGATTAATCCTCTCCAAGTATGGATTTGTTTAAGTTTATTAATGTAACTTTTTATGGCCATATTTTGTGAACATAAATTATGAAAAGCAACATAAAAAATAGAATCTGAATTTCACAGAACCTTTTTGCCGGGCAGATGAGGTGTTTTATCACAAAAATCATATATAGATGCTGCAGTGGCTGACTTCATATTAGTGAGCTTAACTGAAAAATAAATCATGCTGGCCTGGACCAGCAAGTATTGGGAGAAAAAAAACCCCACTATTTTGCTTTGAAAGACTAAAATATTTTGTTCTATTCAAAATGATCTTTTCTTATTTCTAAAATTTTTAGAGGAAATGTGGGCAAAATGAACGTAAAATTAAGAACATCCAAGAATAAGAAAATGTTTAAATGAAACTGCAGCACTTTCTGAAGGTTTTTTTCATTGTTTTCATTAACTGATTCTGTATTTCTGTGAGTGTTATTGATTATTGAGTACTAGGGAAAGATAGGATTGTTTTTTTGGAAAGGGAAAGAATATTATGAACTAAATTTTAAATTGACTAAATTACATATCCTGGAACAAATATGGAAATACATATTGAACCAAAAAAAAAATCAAATTAATTTTCTGGATTATTTGGACTGTGTAAGACAGAAGTGAGAATGAAGGTCTCAGTAATAATGGGATGGCCAGTAGAGTATGGGAAAGCTCTTTCTCAGTGTAAAATACGAGAAGGGTCCATAGCTGGATGACCACCTTCTCCAAATCATAAGGACTGACCTGCTTTTACTGTGCCAGTGTGAAAACAGATCTGCAAAGATGGGTGGAAGGAGGTGGGTACTGCTCTATTTAACTTCCATGAATCATGTGAGATGACTGTAAAGAAGAGAAAGCTTTAGATTGTTGTTAAGATTGCTTTACATTGACAGATATGCCAAAAGCAAACCAATTTTTTTACATGGCATAGTTCCAAATTCCTTATTGTTCACTGTGGCCCCAGGTACAGCTGAGGCTTCTGTGAGAAATCCTGGGTTTTCTCACAAAGAATTCAGAGTTAAGTCAAAGACTTGTCATAAAGATGGGTGCTTGAATTAAATCTACAGGTTTCTATTTCAAATTTAACACTGATATATCCAGTGTTTATAATTATCCTATAAATTAAGAAAAAAACTATACTTTGGAGCATAATAAAAATATAAATGATATAAAAGATATCTTAATGACATGAAAGATTTTATGAGTTCAGGCAAGAGGAAAACATCTCTGCATTTCAGGCTGCATTGAAGGAAAAGTTTATTACAATGCTTTTTTATTTGCTAATATTTTTAGATATGTTTTGTGTGTTCGTTGGAGTAGGTAGGATCATTTATAAATTACGACAACTAGAAAAATTCAGATAATTTGCAAATACCTTAATTTTCAATATAATAGGAAATTTGAAATAAACAAAAAGATTTAAAATTCATTAAAATTTCCTCTTTCAGAAAGGTTATTTTAAGATTTAGTAGTAGTAGTAGCAGCAATAGCAGTAGTAATAGCCATTGTCATAGTAGTTGTAGTAGCAGTTTCAAAAAGTTATAATGGAAAACAAAAAAGTTAGTTAAGAAACCCACATTAAATCCCTTAACTTGCCTAGAAAAGAACTGATTAGTCTATCTTAATGACAGTTGAAAAGTTTTAATAATAATGAGCAAGACAGGTTAAACACTTCAGTTTGCTGACCTTGGTAGATTGTACACAGATTTATCACAGTAAAAATAAAATAACACAAACATATTGACTAAAATAATTAAATCTGTGAGCCACATTTACTGCAGCAATAACTGAATTCATGTTGTAGACGGTCTGTTGCAGTCATAGATGACTGCGGTTGCAGGTTAAAAGACTGAAACAGAAACTCAATATTCACTGAGATGAATATCCCATAATTTCTCTTCTCTGAAGTATTTCATAAAGCCCCATGGTACTACTACATTATATGTAAATCAGATTAATATAGGACCATGGTCTCCAGGACTGTCAGTACCGTAGTTCCCTGCAGTATTAAAGTCCACAAAACCTGATTTTTAATATATCATGAAGAATGAAGAAAATACATGTTGCATGCAAAAATAGCTACACCTTTCAGAAGGACAACCAACCAGATGCTTTCATTTCTAGGTTGGTAACCATGGGGATGCAAAAAAAGTGAGGTGTTAGTCCTGGGACTTTACACCTAGGATTTTCAGTGATAAGTCTTGCTGTTAGTGGTACATATAAGGTTTTCAAAAAGCTTTTACCATTGAAAAGCCATGTTTACCTCCTAGTTTACCTTGTACATGCTTATTTACAGGCGGAAGTACCTTTGTTGGGAGGGATTTTATATAACAATTGCTTTGTTTGATAATACCTCTTAAAAGAAAAGCACTTAATAACTTGCTTTATGGAATAATGCTGTTAGAAAGGTTTGCCTTTGTCCTGTTGGGCTGAACCACTTTACGTGTACCAGTTTAGCGATGGCTCTCTGGTACACAGGCAGGCTATGGCAGGCAGCTCACACAGTTCCTCCATGGATGAAAGATCAGGGTCAGAATAACCGGTTTCATTTTTGCAAGTCTATATGCTGAGCAGAAGTATGGTTTGGGTAGTTTCTGTGTTACATTTTTCTTTACATGCAGCGTAGAAGTTTGTCTCAGAGTTCATTTCCACTGAAGGAATAGCATAAGCAGACTTTTGTGAAGAATGAAGGTGTGAGACCTTGCCCAAAAAGATTAGAACTGTCACTGAAAGAGCAAGTGGTCCATGTTTTAATACACGTCAAAACTCAAAGGTGAAGTACACTGGTCGGGTTGTCAGCATGTCCTTGTCTTGTTTTGCTTCAGTTTTTATGGCTATTTGAATGAAACAAAATTACAAATTAGAGACAGAACTCCAGGAAAAATTTGAGACATTAATAGCACTAATCTTTTGAGGTATGAGAAATAATGATTTTGATACAAGTTTTATGAAAAATAATTGTGTTTTTTACCTCAAAGATGCTTGCATGCTTTCAAAATCAAATTAAAAGAGCACAGAAACGTATTTAAAGTCAGCAAACAGGATTTCAACAATTTTGAAGAATTCTATTTTAGTGGATGTTGTACTAAGCCTTCTTGTTCTTCAAGCAAAAGTTACTGCTTTAACAAAGCCAACATTAGTCCTTATTAGTGAAGATTCACTTCCTTAGTGAGTGCTGCCAAATTCAAGGGAGCACAATCAGTGTCTGCTTATTGAAAAATCACCTTTTTCATTTTAATATGTATTTTTTCCCTCAACACAAGATTAAGAGAGAAAATTGTGCTGATAATAGCTTCTGTTCTATTTATGCATACACGTATACATGCAATCATGATTGCAACTTTTTTTTATGTGTGTAGCTAAAGGAGCAACTGAAGGAATCTGTTTAGCTGTGTAAATTCCTTGTTGTGCAAATTATTATGTTTCTTCAATAGAATTAATAGGTCATTTGAACCTGAGGCTTGGATGTTTGACTTGTAATAAAGCATTCATTCAAAGAAACAGTTTCTGTTGGATCTTATTACCTATAGAACAAGTTGTTTTGATTGAAAGAGGTATTGCCATCTAACTCGTCTGACTATTCAGTACATACAGAACAGTAGGTGAAGGAAGTTCTTTGAATCAAAATGAATTAGTTATGTACCTTTAGGAGGCTTCAGAATTGATGGTAATCTTCTGGTAAAGCCATTGTCATTGTGTCATACTACCTGGCAATAACAATTTCTCTAGTATGAAGTTTATTTCTGTATTGAGAACCTGTCTTCATAGGCAATCCTGCAGTATAAGGGAAAGTGAGAAGATGACAGACACAGATTGCTTTGTGAACTAAAGCATTGAGTCCAAACACCAGTGGAATAGGTGGAGATTTCCAGTCTATTGAACACCACCTAGTCCATATACACAGGGCTTATGAGCTTTGGATGACCTTCTCTTCCCCAAAGCCATCTTTGTCATCCACCTTCGAAGAAGATTAACTTTGTTGACCCATCGCTTCACAGAGGATCTATACAGTTATAGAAGCACCCCTGCTCTTTTAGGTTTACAGCACACAAATATACAACAACTTTGCCAGTATTTGTAATTTTATGGTGAAAATATTTTCAGCTAGGGTGGAGGACGAAGACATTTGTTCACATTTCTCTTTCCTAATTTGAGATGTTCAGTTGACCTTGAAAAGTTGTAGCTTCTCTTCCGTGTATTGGGGATAACACTGAGTTACTAGGAAAAGATGGTAATGTCAGAAATTACAGCCTCATAAAACCCTTAATTCTCATCATAAAAATAATATATAAAGTGGAGAACTAGGAGGGTGCCTTACATATTGCACTGTCAGCTTTAGGGGCACTACAATAAAATTTACAATGCCTTTTTATTTGATAGTTGGTAAGAAAGAAAGAAAATCTAGCTTAAAAATTGCCATGCTATAAACAAGTGAACTTTTCTGGGGGTGGAGGAAAGGAAGTGAGGAGCTTGAAATACTGGGCTTTGGGGCTTTTACTACATCTTTAAAACAATGTTACTAAGAATCCCAGATGTTCACTCCAGGTGAAGTTTTAAATACATGATCGGCTAAAGTTTTGAAATTCCACTCATTATGAAACAAATGCTTCTCTCAGAGTATCTGAGGATGCAGATAATGCAAATAACTTTAGGACCTCCTGAGAGCACAATCAGAGAGCACAGAAAGAGCTGTTTTGTGCAGGAGGCAACAGATTAAATCCCAAGTGTGTTATGGCCAAGGGGAGTTTCCCCGCTGATACTAATGAAGGCAAGGTTTCATCCAGTTTCCCTAGGAAAGTTTCATCACCTGTCTTCTGAACATTAGTAATCATCTTTGTTACCTCTTTCCATTCTGATTGTGACCTGCTTTCATGGCTAAAAGTCTAGTTCACCTCTCTGTGCCCAACACACAGAAAATTTTAATTTATTGCAACTCCCACCTATAGGAGCTGGTTCTCTAGCTTGAAACAGGCAAGGTCACATTTCTGCTTTCAAATGCTGGCTAAAAGGGTGATTGCTGTAAAATGACAAATATGTCATATATGACATGACAAGCAAGTCTAAAAATATCCATTTTTCAACTTGAAGAATATAACATTAGCTTCAGTGTTTTCTTAAATGCTTCACTGAAGATGTTTTGTGTGCAAGATGTTGTATAAAAACATGAGTTGAGTACACAGAATATGTAGAAATATAGAAAGCAAACATAAATAGAAGCATTCAAAATCAAAAACAAGGGACTTGCACAGAGGTGTTTTAAGAATAAATGAGAACAATTCTTCTTTCCCCTTCAGTCACTCATCTTCAACTGAATATTTTGCCTAGGAGGGACACGCTTAGTCTTGTCACACTTTGCACAGCATTCTGGCCCCCAGAAATTCCTAAAGGGTTAGGCATCTTGCATAAGCACTTTTTATTCTGACCTAGCTAGTGGAAGACTTTTATTGTGTGACTTTGTTGTTGAATTTAGTGACTATATGAAAATATACAGACCACATACCATCTTTAGGATGGAAACTGAAATGCTGTAGTACCTGAGTGGTTTTGAAAGTTATAATTTGTATTTGTTTACTTGCTAAAGTGTGGCTCATAGAAATAGCTCTATTTTTTCTTCAGAGATTCACAGTGCTATGGTAAATATTTTCATACATCGTTAAACTTTCATACAATATTATGTGAGGAAAAAATAAGTCTATCAAAAATTTAAAACAACCAGTTGTTGTTCTGGAAGACAGTGGATTCTGAATATTTCACAGGTGCCTTCCTCCCATTTGTTTGATTTCACCACTTCTGAGCAGAAAACTGAAACACATTTTCCAAGCCCTGCCAGTGCAGTGGATCAGCATTCTGGTGGCAGATGAGTTTCAGTGTAATGCTGTCCAGCAGGTGTAAAAGAGCAGGATGGGGCTTTCACTGGAGTATTTTATGGATGTCTGCTAATTGCATTATGCTTCTCCCAACGCTCGCTCAGGAATCTCATACACTTGTCATGCCTACAAGGTGTGGTAAAGGCTGGGAAATCTACCATCTGAAGAAAACTGCCCTCTTCCTTCTGCACAGTCTGACAGTTCACTGGTGGTCAGATGGATTTGTTCCCAAAGCTAGCAGGCAGCTATCAAACTGTGACAGAGTTTGTATCCTCTTTCTGAACTTATACCTATAATTTTTTTCCTTATTTTTACAAAAGAAAGTTCTAATTACTTAAGTTTGTATTTATAACACTAAGAAAGATAATTTGTCACTTTTTTTATAAGGACTAGACTTTCAATAATTTCATTTTGCCTCTAGTATGTTGGAAATAGCTTATAGAAGGGATTTAATCATGAACTTCTGTCTTTCCCTGTGAATTAGTGGTATGTTATTTGGCTAAAGTTCTTAAGCTTCTAGAGTAATTGAAATGTTGGGTTGAATCTTAAGAAGAATTAACTACTGATATTTTTAGAAAGTAAATTAAAGCTTTCCTACTTTTCAGTAGATGGACTTTCTAAATTTCCTGTGAGAATTATATGCAGTGTCACTTCTAAAGAATGCTCTCAGCAATGTCAGCCTCCTGGATCTCCTTCACAATATTGTTTTGAACGCAATACATAAAGAAACAAACCAAACCCAGACATAATTTTAGGTTACAACATTCTTCCATATAGTTGTTTCACTTAAACAGATGCACAACTTTACTGTGTATCAGTCATGCGGCATCTTAGGCAACCACATTTTATATCAGCTATTGTCCCTAGACAGATATTGAAGCCTAATGATTTCTTTTGGTCAAGCCAGTGTATTAAGATAAAAGCCTCACAATGGAAAAATAACCTCACAGAAAAGCATCTCTAAATATTGTTAACTATTCAGCTATAGCTAATAAACACACTGAAATTCTGAGATATTAGCATATATAACTATAGCTTTTGTTTCACCACAATTAATAAATTCAAAAAAGATTGCAAGACATTCATGCATAAATTCAGAAATTCTTTCTGGCTAAAAGAAGAGGTACTTTAAGGAGAAACAGTTATTGTAAAATAGCTGTTTCAAAGAGGTAGATACTTGATTTGGGCAAATTTAAAAGTCCACCCTGCAAATAGCATGCTCAGAAAATAGGTATTTTCATAGTAACTTCCTGTGAAAAGGTCAGAAAATTATCTGATTATGAAATGTAAATCCAACATTTTTATACTAATTTTATGTCAGATGTTTTGTTAGTCTGCTTTGCCAGTTAGAGAGAATTAAGAATAATCACATTGTTACTTTGAGTTAATTTAAAGGAAGAGGAATAAAAAGATAGCTCGGCATTGCATGAACACTTCATGCTTCTTTAGTCCTGTTGAATTATTTTGTTAATATCCTTGTTGAATGGTAAGGTTTTTCTGCAAGGCAAGAAAAAAACCAAAAAACACAAGCATTATCACCATGTTTTATAGGAAATGTCTTTTTTCTTGTTGCAAATACCTAGTCTGAACAGCAGAAGTACTAACAAATGCCCTTTGTCTTTCAAAAATTATCAGGTTGTCACAGTTTGCGGTATGCCTGTAATAGATCCACACTGGAACACGTGGGTTGGGTAAAAAAGGTGCAATCATTCTAGGATGGAGACTCTCCTACAGCGTCTGAGCTCCGTCCCACTCACACAACCTGATTTCTTTCTGGTGAAGCCTGCAATGAACACAGATAAACCACAAAGCATTTCTAGTCTCTTTACTTCACTATAAAATAAGGCTTCTTTCTCTTCCCCTTTGGCCACTATGTGAATTTCGTACTGCTAGGATTATTATGAGAGAATATTCCTGTCAACTCTGCCCCTTTGAAGTCCTCTTTAGAGCTCAATTCAAACTAAGAGAATAGCAAAAAAGTTTCCAATCATCCTAGATGACAATATCCTGCCATACTAGGAAGTTTGATCTAAAATGGAACATACTAGCTTACTGGAAAGAGAGCATAGGCAATGAATTATTCAGAGTTTCTAGTCAACAACCTTTTATACTGTGTTCTATCCCAGGATAAATGGTTCAGACTCAAGTACTATATTTGTCAACAGTAAACTAAACATGCTGCCCAAATCCCACACTGGCAGTGCTAAATTGCTTGTATATTGTTATGGCTGTCATTTAAGGCAGCTAAAGCACAATTCAGAGCAGGGCTGTCCCTGTGTTTCTAACTCATCCCCTTGTGTTTTCACTTTTCATGATCTCAGAAAACTGGTGATGCTGCAAGAATTACTAGGGCTGCAACAACACCTGGGCACAAGGGATTCCATTAAAAACAAGAGTACCAGTGATGCAGTATTAACTTTGGGTTTCTTTTATTTGTGCATAATTTAAAACATTTCTTGCAGTCTTTTATTTCACTGAGGTTATTTTAGAAATGCAAATCCCATGGACATGTCTTGCAGATTGTAAAGAGATGAATCTATTTCTCTGATGGGATACTTCAGATGACTCCATTAGGCTTAAACCAGCAGGAAATTAGCTCAGTATTATTATTACATATAAAGATTTTGTGCTTTTCTCTTATTTCTTCAGTGTATTGTATAGAGTATTTACAAAACAAAAACAATTAATAAGATAAAATCAACTCAAATGACCTTGAAAATTTTCTCCGCAAAATATTTTTTTAAATACAAAGGAGAGTATTTAGAGGTAGCTTTTGGGCTCTTTAGTAATAGGGACATGGGTGTCATTCCACTGTGTTAAGACTGACTTAAAGCAGATCAAACTGGGACATTTGATCCAGTCTTCAGACTTGATCCTAAAAACATTGATCCTTTCAAGTGTGTTGCTAAATCTGCCATATCTTGATATTTTTCTGAAGTCAGTCAGCCCAAACTTTTTCTTCTAACTATTGTTAAAAATAATTTCACAGGCAGATATAAAGGAAGATTAAAGTGTTTGGGCTCTTATAAAAATAGTGGTCTTATCGCTTTGTTGGTGTCTACATTTGGCAGTGCTTAATTTCTATTTCTCTTTTGAAAAGTTCTTCTCTATAAATTCATTCATTCATAATCAAGCACCCTGATTCATATCTTAATAAATGTTTTCCCTCCACCTCAGGTTATTTTCATTTTAAAAATATTTATAGATTGATGTATTTTGGAGCCAAGAGTTACTGGACCAATCAGTTTTTAGCAGATATACATCTCAGACACTTTAGTTGTTACTGGGGTAAAAAACCCCCACCTATTATTACAAAATCCAAATGTGTTATCTTACCATGTTGTGGCCTCAGTCATATGTCAGTTTTTTTTGGTGTGAATTGCTAGAGCTGGAGAGAACTCTGATCTTTTTCTTGTGTGATGGAATTTCATATGCCTTTATCATTTCCACAAGGTGCTCATTATACTGTCAGCAATTCTTCGTAACGGCTATGTTTCTGCTTCCTTTTCTCAAAAGTGTTTCTATTTTATAGATGACTTTGCACTTTGAGAAGTTACATCTAAACTTTTGAAAATACCTATTTATAGATGTTGAAATTAATCCCAGTTTTACTGATACAAATTTCTCATAATTTTTCTGAAACACTCCCCCTCGTATTATTATAAAAAGATCCATAAAGAATAAAATGCTCATATATATATTAATGTCAAGAATACAGTGTGAAATTAATCTCTATGAAATGTGAAAAATATCCATGTTTATCTATTCAAAAATAATGAAATTTCCAATAGTTAAGATATGAATATTAGAGAATGCCAGAGTTGACTCTGATTTATCTCTATGTACGTGTTACTCTAATTATAGCAGGATTGTACTTGATAAAAATATTTTATAAATATCAGTCAGTCTTCCATGTGCTGGTACCCCATGTCAGCAAACACAGAGGCAGCAGATTCAGACCAGATGGCCTAACTAGGAATGTGTTGTTTACATAAATTTGTGTGGTTTCATTGTGTGTTGTGAATGTGTAAACCTGGTCCATATTCCTACAGGGAACAGTTATCCATTTTTCTCTAATTTTTAGTAGTTAGTTTTCACTAATGGTACTAGTTTCAGTATTGAGACCATTATTAATATGAATACATAATTATAGTATATAATTATAGCATGAATACAAATTAGTTCCATTTTGTAAACTTTTCTCCAAACTTGAAACAGTAGCTTTGTCAATCAAAGCAAATCTCTGTTCTTGACTTATGCTGCATGCTCAGTATGAAACTAAGATGACACAATGGTCTCCTTGTTTAGTTCTTATCTTAGAATCACAGTCATAGAAATGTTGAGGCTTGAAGTTACCTTTGATTAGCTCAATATCCCTGCTCAAGCAGGGTCAGCTAGACCAGTTTGCCTATTACTATGTCCAGTTGAGTTTTGAATATCCATGGATGGAGACTCCACAACCTCAAATGGCAACCTGTTCTAGAGTTTGACCACTCCCAAAGTAAATCAGTTGTTTCTTATATTTAAGTGATTCTTTTTTTCAATTGCAAATTGTGCCCCTTGCCATTTGTCTTTTCAATAAGTACCCCTCAAGAGTCTGAATTCATATTAATTTCCTCCCATCAGTTATTTCTACACTTCAGTAAGATTCCCCTGAGCTTTCTCTTCTCCAGCTGAATAGTCCTCATATGACTTATGCTCTGAAGTCCTGATCATCTTCATGGGAAATTTTGTTGGATTTGCTCCAGTATGTTCATGTCTCTCTCTCTTGTACTGGGGAGACAAGAACTGGACCCAACACTCCAGATGGATCTCACCAGGACTGAGTGGAGTACTTCCTTCAACTTGCTGGTGCTAGTGCAGCTCAGTATACTGTTGGCCATCTTTGCTGCAAGGCACGCTTCTGGTTCACAGTCAACTTGCAGATCACAAGGACACCAGATCTTTTTCCACCAAGCTGTTTTCCAGCTAGGCAGGTGCAGCCCAGCATGCCATTGGTTTATTTCTTCCCTAATACAGAACTTGTTTTTCCTATTGTGATACCTTTGAAGAGCAGCACTACTACTTGGCATATGAAGCACTGTTCTCAGTTTTGTATCATATGCAAACTTCCTGAGGATGCACTCTGTCCCATCTTCCAGGTCATTAACAAAAATGGTAAAGGGTATTAAGCCCATCATCAAGTCCTGGGGTACACTGCTAGTGACTCCACCCAGGTAAACTTCATGCTGTTGATCACAACCCAGCATCTCTGCCAATTTGAGGTCTGCCTCCCTTGCCATTTACACATCCTATACTTCATCAATTAGCCTATGATGTCCTTTGTTACTAGATACAGTATGAAAAGCCTTATTAAAAACAACATGCGTTGCTTTCTCATCAACCACTGAGCAAGTCATCTTATTGTAGAAGACTATCAAGTTGACTAAGTATAATTTCATCTTCGTAAATCCATACTGACTACTTGTCATCACCTTCTTGTCTTTGTGGGTTTCCAGGACTGGTGCTTCATCCCCTTCTGATCAAGGTAACAACAAGGTAACATCTGGTCAAGCTTCATCCCCTCCCTACAGTTACCTGACTCTACCTTTTTGCTTTTTTTGAAAACATAAGTGAAATTTGGTCTTTTCAAGACCTCAGGAACCTCCCCAAATCACCACAACCTTTCAAAGACAGTCAAGAGTTGCTTCACAATGATATCTGCCAGTTTTCTCAGCACCTGTGGGGGCATTCTGCCAGGTCCCAAGGACTTGCACCTGTCCAGTTAATTTAATATCTTTTCTATCCAGATATTCCTTCAAGTTCTCTTTGCTCCAGACTTTCGCAGCACATGGGATTACTGAAGTCCAGTGTTAATAATAAAGAATGAGTCAAAGAAGGTGTTAAGTACCTCGACCTTTTCCTTGTCTTTTGTAACAAGATCCCACCTGCATTCAATAATAGGCTTAAGTTTTCCCTTTTCTTCCCGTTGCTGTTGATATATATGCAGGTATCTTTCTTGTTGCTTTTCATGTCCCTCATCAGATTTGATGTCATAAGGCTTTTCCTGGCACTATCCCTACTTGCTCAAGGTTTCTCTATATTCCTCACAGGTCACCTGAGTTTTTACACTTACTTTTTATGTCTGTGTTTAGACAGGAGCTCTTTGTTCATGCCTGCAGGCTTCTTGCTGCCTTTGCTTGATTTTCAGCTTGTAAGGATAGACCATTTGTCAGCTTGGAGGAGGTGATCTTTGAAAATCAGCCAAGTATCCTGCATGCTTCTTCCCTCCTGGAATCCTTGCCAGAGCTGTACCGCATAGAACTCTTCTGGGTAGATTCCTGAAGAGGATGAACTCTGCTGTGCTGAAGTTCAGGGGTGTATTCTGATTTTTAGTTTGTCCCTCCTCTCAGGATGCTGAACAACACCATCTCATGTCACTGCTGCAAGCTTGCCTCTGATATTTACATCACTGATGAGTTCTAATTTGTTTGTGAGAATCTGATTCAGCTGAGCATCTCCCCTTCCTGATTTCTTGATTACTCATGTGAGGAAGTTGCTCCCAATACATTTCAGAAAGCTCCTGGATTGGTTGTGCTGGATTGCTGGAATAGTAATTATCTCCTATGATCACTGTGAATGAGAGGCTCACTCCTGTAGTTTGTAGAAGGCCTCATCTACTTCTTCTGCATCAGGCAGTCTGTAGAAGAAGCACATCACAGCATCACCATGTTGCTGTGTCTGCTAATTTTGATCCATACAGTTTCAACTAGCTTCTTTCATGTCCAGATCCACATCTGCTGCGACTTACAGGAATAAAAACTTTCCTTAATGACTTCTTGCTTTCCTTCATAACTTCCTCAGGCTAAACACTACTTCCAGGAAATTGGATGCGAGTAGGATCATCTCTTCTTCAATTGCTGGGTCATTCATTCATTTCAGACTGCAAAGAATCTCACTAGTCATCAGTCATATTAGGGGCTTCTTAACTGCTGTCAGTAATGATATTGTACCTTCTGTTTGATATATATTAACATTTGAAAGAGAGCTGATTGTTTTAACTGTGTGTTAGTCTGTGTCTCAGTCTGTTTCTCAGTGAGACACAATTAAGTAATAGATCCTGCTGTTTATGCTTATTTGTGCTTCTTGTCTTTGTTCCTATTTTATAACTCAAATTGAGTTATTTCCTCTCTCTGCAATTTCTGAGCTTTAATTAATTGGCATGAGATTGGTTTTGTGTGACCTGTAAGACATTTTATCAGCAGCTTGTTTGCACTTCGTGTATCCAATTACAATATCTAGATTTTAGGTAACCATAATTAACATTATATACTAATGATAAGATTGCAAGTTAAAAGGAAATGCACAACTGTATTCTAAAACTACATGATTAATTAGAGATTTTAAAATTAAGTTCAATTTACATTTTGGCAAAACAGGGCACAGTATAATATCTTCATGTCAAGGGAATATTTGTTATTGATAATTAACAAAAATTAAATGTGCCTCACTTGCAGGCTTCAAAATAGGATTGAAAATAAGGTACAATAATAAACAATTTCATGAACCTAGCATGAACAATAATTTATTGTAGGTAAAAGCATGACTGGGTTGGGAGCAGGTTACTTTCTCCTTTTCAAGCAGCTGCTCTTCTCATTTAATTATCAGGAGTCGTTTTGTAAAATGGTTATATAGCTCCAACAAATAATTTGCACGTCCACTGCAACAATCAGGCAAAGAGGGTTTCTTGCACCTAAGCAATTTCACAAAACATGTAATCTTTTGCTGACATGTCAATAAGAATCCCTTTATCCTTACCTTAAAATAAACTGATCCAATGATCATTTAGTGTAACACCTTGGTAGCTTAGGCAGAGTGCTCCAACTTAGGTGTCAAGCTGTGTGGAAGTAAAGAATAAAGTAATTCAGCAATTCAGAGATGCTATGTGGAATTCTGTGTGGTAGGGAGGTACGGGAGGTTATGTTGGTCTGAAAGAAAAAAATAATTCTTACAATCTGAATAGTGAGTAGGACACAGCTAGCAAAACCCTAATGCTAATGGCTAAGGCTCTGGCTCTGTACACACTTCTGTTGTCTCTGAAGCACCGCAGTTGAGCTGGTAATACTTAGTGGCTGCCTCCAGGCTTTCCAGAACTTCATGTTTTCTGGGGACTTTTCCTAAGAGTGAGCTCCCCTCTCTGCAGAGAGCTCAAACATCTTGGTCTATTCACGGACTTTTGCACTTCGCATACCAAAGTGGATACTCTGAATCTTGCTCTTTGGCAACAAGGAATTACGTGGTTGCCTTGGGCCGCACAGCTGAGTGAATGAGTGATGTGAGGAGGTGGGTATTCTTGAGCAGCTCCCACCTTGACAAAAGGAGCTGTGAAAGTACAAAGAAAAGAAAGAGGACAGTACTCATTCTTGTGCAGGCAGTAGTTAATCATGTTCCAGGAACAGCAATATCCACCCTATTGCCCCCTAGCTGCCTGACTGTGGAATAATGTGTCTAACATATGTAGTGACCACACTGCATCTGGGCCATTATGCCAAGAAGAATTAAAGGTCTTGAAGGCAGAAATAGAGCCGAGAAGATGCAGAGGCCGTACCTCCGAAGTATTACTGAGATCACAATATATGTAGCTGCCTAAGGTGATATGTATGGACAATCTTGCTGTCAGGGTTTAGGCGAACATAACAGTAAAGAAGTTCTGCATTGATGCCCTGGACTTCTGTGCCCGGCCTTTACCTATCTCAACTTTGATGCTATATTAGGTCAGCTTTATCTTATCCTTTTACCACAAGGAATGAAGTGAATGGTTTTTTGGTGACATAGTTGAAATAAACAACTTTCTGTGATACTGACCTTTAACAGATTCTTCCTCTGAAGTAAGAAGAGTCTGGGAGAGAAAAAAGAAAAAGGAATGACATAGACATTCCGGTCATCAGTCAAGCTGTTTTAGTCTAATCCTGGCGTCTGTAAGTATTGCCTGAGGCAAGTATTTGTCTAATTCTTTGCTTTCACTATCTACATTGATTTGTTAGTACTCCTCATTGACCGCTTGATGTTATTGTTCCTTTACATCAACCTGCTAAGACTTTGCAGTTTGTGGTACTAAAATCACAGCTTCTCTCTCTTTCCTCAAAATGATATTCAGCTGCATCTCCCATTGTGGTTGAAAGAAGGGAAAATTCAGAGGTTAGATGGAAGAGGGTTAGAAGAGTGAAGGGATGTTTAATGCAAGTGGAGCCTGAGGTGGCTGCAGGAAGTGAAAGGGTCCAAAAAAAGAGGAAAGCTCAGGATGCAGAACATCAGCAGTAGAATAAAAAGAAAAGTCCAGGAGGAGACATTCTCCTCTCCTATGAGGAGAAAATTTCAATTTTATGGGAACACATAGAAAGGAAAAAATAAAATTAAAAATTCAGAAAAAAGGAGCATGCCAAAATAAGAAAATACATGAGAATGAAACAGGAGAACCAGGCAAAGATTAATTTAAAAAGAATATGTATAAGATAAAGTGAAGAAAAGCATACATTTTTGCAATTCCTTTATACAAATAAATACATTTGGATTTTTTGGGCAGGATGTCCATACCTATTGACCGTTCTTTGGCTAACTTGGAAACAGTAGTGGAAGGGATACTAAGCAAGTTTGCAGATGATAGAAAATTGGAACTGTTGACTCCCTTGAAGGCAGGCAGGCCACACAGAGAGACCTCAACAAATTAGAGGATTGCACAATCACCAACCATATGAATTTCAACAAGGGAAAATGTCGGATTTTGCACCTGGGATGGGGAAACTCTAGATGTTTATACAGACTGGGGAATGAGATGCTGGCAAGCAGTGCCACTGAAAGGGACCTGGGGGTCCTGGTTGGTGGCAAGTTGAATATGAGTCAGCAGTGCTCTGGTAGCCAGGAGGGCCAACCTTGTCCTGGGGAGCATCAGGCAAAGCGTCGCCAGCCGGTCGAGGCAGGGGATTGTCCTGCTCTGCTCTGCACTGGTGCGGCCTCACCTTGAATATTGTGGCAGTTTTGGGCACCACCATATAAGAAAGATATTAAGATCTTAGAGAGCGTCCAAAGGAGGGCAACAAAAATGGTGAAGGGCCTTGAGAGGAAGCTGTATGAGGAGCGGCTGAGGTCACTTGGTCTCTTCAGTCTGGAGAAGAGGAGACTGAGGAGAGATCTCACTGCAGTCTGCAACTTCCTCATGAGGGGAAGGGAGGGGGCAGCTACTGATCTCTTCTCTATGGTCACCATCTACAGGACCCAAGAGAATGGTCTGAGGTTGTGTCAGGGGAGGTTTAGGTTGGATATTAAGAAAAGGTTCTTCACCCAGAGGGTGACTGGGCACCAGAACAGGCTTCCCAGGGAAGTGGTCACAGCACCAAGCCTCACAGAGTTCAAGAAGTATTTTGACTCTTGGGCACATGGTGTGACTCTTGGGGATGGTCCAGTCAGGAGCTGGACTCGGTGATCCTTGTGGGTCCCTTCCAACTTGGCACAATCTGTGATTCTGTGATCATCTCAGTGATAGTTTTTTCCAAATTAATTTTACAGCTTTAAAATGTACTTGTGTGTCAAATGGAATTTTTACAATTGTCAGACCGCGCTCAGAGTATGAAGTGGAGCTACGAAGTAGCTTATTCAGTCACTGTTCAAGTAGTTTTCCATTTGCATTTTGGAAACCTCAGTCTAAATGCCAATGTCACTAGGCTGCAGATATTTTAAGGATTTTCTTAAAATTACTGCTTTTTAAAAGTTCATCCAAAGTAAGGTCATACCATAAAAGGCAGCAACAATCTTTTAAAAGGTTTTCCAAGGCTGAACTTGGAAAAGAAAAAAAAAATGCATTCAGAACCATTTCACCTTGACCTGCATTGCTTTGGAAGGATTCTTGGGTTTGTGAGGGAACCCATATTACCAAAAAAATCTCACAAAAAACCCCGAACCAGAGAGAGTGAGAGAAGAAGAAAATAAATAAAAAAGCCAGAGTAACCTTCAGAAGACATTCCACAGAACCTGACAAAGTTTTGATTGAAAAGAGATTGATTCTCTAAAGTTTGAGTGGTCAGACATGCACTGAATTTGCTGAGGTTCATTGCTATATCCTAGAAAGTATTTTCAGCCCTTCTATCCTAATGAGCTTATTAGTAAAAGGCTGAAAGGATAACAGATTGTCTATCAAGCAAGATTGTCAGTCACACGCTGTTAGCAACTCTGCTGTGACTTATATACCATGCTTACAGAAGGGAGAAGTTTGAAAAATGTGCCTTATTGTGTCCTGTGACCACTGCAGTGGCACAAAATACAATGTACAGCATTGTGCTTAGGGAGTGGGAAGGTATATGTTCTGGAAGAGGAAGTGATGAAAAATTAGAATGGTACTTTCCTCCTCTTGTTTCCTCCAGTGATAATTGTTACTAGAAGAAACTGAATTACCTGCAGCAGTAGTAGTTATGGTCAAAAAATATGCTATTAAATGTAATTGAAAAGTGAGGGACACACACAACATGGGAGGGGGAAAGCTCAGCTACTGTTAGCAACAGGCATTTTGAACTCCCTGTACTCAGTGTACCTAGACACAACTGGTGGTCAGTGCAGTTTTACATCCAACAGAGACCTTTTTTCATGTTTTTGATTTATTTTGTATGTAGCAGCAGGAACTATTGATAACTTCACTTACAGAGGAATACGATTTATAGGAAAAGTTGGGATAATTTGGTTATTACTGAAAGATTTTAAAATTGCTAAAAAACAAGGTGATTTTAATACAATGCTTCTCAGTGAAGCTTGTAGCTAAAGGAAATGAAAGTGAGGCTTGCTAAAATTACAGATAAATTAGTAATTAAAGGGAATTAGACCTAGGTTGGCCTAAGCTTAGTGGAGCTGAGAGCCACATACAAGTAGCCCTTCAGTTAGGGTTGCTGGATTACCCTAAGAAAGTCTTTGGGGCACAAATTTATCTCGGATTAAAACAACTGATCCCTGTTTCTCCTGACAGGTGTCGCTTTCTCTCCCACTCAGTAAGGGCTCCTCCCTTTCCTTGAGGTGGCCAAACATCTGTGACTATGGTTCCCTGGACAACATTTAACTTCGCTTGTGGCATAGTTGATTCCTGATGATGAGGATTGCATTGCAAATTTGCAGGCATCTTTCATGCAAAAGGACTCCCTTCTGAATGCTTTTTATCCTTGCATCCAGTTTTACAGTACTACCAAAACCTTGCTGCATAAACACCAAATCCTTCCCAGTGTACTTATTTTCAACAAATGAAGACCATAAAAAATTCATAGTAAAATTTTTCACAAATTTTTTGTTCCTTTTGGTTGTCTACATATGTCTGACTGGAATTCAAGAAGGGGATCTTTTAATAAGCTCACCACTCAAATTCCTGCCCTTGCTGGAGAACTGCTGAATAAAACAGCTGCATCCAAAAGGGAAAAGGTAGGTTACATGTGAGTTTGGAGAGCCAGAGTTGGTAAGATTGTAGTTGAGGATTTTGCTACACAACAAAAACATGCGTTACTGGAAGAATTTGGGAGTGACTCAGCTCTGCACCTTGATCGTTATAAAGCCCTACACAGGCTCTGGTAAGAAACAGTCTGTACTCATTATTTATGTAGCTGTCCCATCATGGAAATGTTACTACTGACAAAAAAATTCAGATCCAGCCAGTAATCTCGTGACTAAAGTATTTAAAGAAGATAGCCACTTAAATTAAAGCTTACTAAAGCTGTGTGCATTTCAAGCATTCAGAGAGATAATAATGTGAGCCAGAAAAATCTCAAATCATCAAAGGCAGTCTCTCTGCTTCTTTGACATTCAAAGGAAAACAAGCCAAATAGGAAGAGAGAACAGTTTTTTTGTGATCTGTCTGCTCTGCTGTCCTCTCCCAATACCTAGTTAAGCACATGTCGGGGTTTAACCCCAGCCAGCAACCAAGTCCCACTCAGCCACTTGCTTGCTCCCACACCAGCAGGACTGGGGAGAGAATCAGAAGGGTAAAAGCTAGACAACTTGCAGGTTGAGATAAAGACAGGTTAGTAGGGAAAGAAAAAGCCACACAAAAAAGCAAAGCAAACAAACAAAAAAAAAATTCACTGCTTCCCATGGGCAGGCAGGTGTTCAGCCATCCCCAGTACAGCAGGGTCTCATCTCATGTAATCGTTATTTGGGAAGACAAACACCATCACCCCTTCCTCCTTCTTTCCCTCGCTTTATATACTGAGAATGAGGCCACATGGTATGGAATATACCTTTGGTCCGTTGGGGTCACCTGTCCTGGCTGTCTCTACTTCCAACTTACTTGCCAACATGGCAGTACAAAAAGCAGAAAAGGCCTTGGTTCAGTGTAAGCTCTGCTCAGCAATAACAAAACCATCTCTGTATTATCAACCCTGTATTCCACACAAATCCAAAACATAGCCCAATATAAGCCACTGTGAAGAAAATTAACTCTATGCCAGCCAAAACAAACACAGCACAATAGCTTTTATTTAAAACCAACCTTATGGCTGTTTAGAATTGCAGAAAGAGGAACCTCATCTTCTCTTCCTGAGAAACAGAAAATAATAAGATAAAAAATCTCGGACAATCCAGAAAATTACTACTCCTGGGAAACACTCTTAAAAGATTGTCAGATCACCTTACGTTTCTGAGAAGTTAGTCAGACACATTCACCAAGTATTCATATTCAGTGTCTCCTGCAT
The DNA here is from genome assembly GCA_013397135.1 of Pachyramphus minor. Taxonomy (NCBI): domain Eukaryota; kingdom Metazoa; phylum Chordata; class Aves; order Passeriformes; family Tyrannidae; genus Pachyramphus; species Pachyramphus minor. The sequence goes on along the minus strand of VYXB01001736.1, from coordinate 162,407 downwards.
AATAAAAAGCTACCAGTTTACATGTGATGGAACAGACTGGGTTCACCAGAACCCTGGCTGAAATAGAATTTTTTTATCAAGAAATTCCACGTCACTCAAAAGTATTTCAAGTTAGGATTTAACACGTATTTAAAAATATTTTGATGAAATGAACAGAGAATGCTTCAGGGTATCCAAAACCAGGTCTTTAGGAGTTCCTGTTTTACATATCAAATATGTGTTTATGTTGTGCTATCCTGCTGTCAAGACAAACGGTCATTACTTGTTTTATGTCTCCATATCTCTGTTACTAAGAATTTTTTGTTTTGTTTTGTTGTGTTGATTAGCATGGAACATTTATCACAGTCAGGGCTTCATGGTTCATCTCTTCTTTTTTATACAAAAAGGAAAGAAAAGCATACATTATAGGAATGCAAAACTTCCTAACCTTGTCTTAGAAAGCAAGGCATTTAAACTGCTGCTCCAGGAGTACCACTTACGTAGATAAAGGATATAGGCATAGTAGAGATCAAAATATATAACAGAGAATTTAAAATACTTCTCAGTACAGCATCTTGCCAAGCTTTGCATATCAAATAAATGTCTTCAATAAAGTTATAATTAATGATTATTTTTATCTTTATACTGGTGGCATAAAAGCCACTCTGACCCAGATTCCACTAAAACCAGTATTTGAAAAGAGGAAACATTTACAATTTATGATTGAAATAGAACAGGACAAACAAACATATGTTAAAGGCAGGAATAAGGCACAAGAAAGGCCAGGGTTCACACAAAACAAATACTTAAATTGGTTAACTAATTGGTGTGTTGTCGAAAGTGATGAGGACATGGTTTATCAGGCCAGATGACACAGCTTTTACACATAATGGTAAAAATGAAATCTTATCTGTTTGAAGACTGTATTTTCACTAGTGATACTTAATTTTAGATTACTTTTGAACTGAGGATTGCAGTGTGAAATTTTTGAAAAATGCATTTTAAGTTAAGAGAACCTATTGACAAATCAGTACTGTATTTATAATAATCTCAGTCTTTTTTAAGTAACTAGTTAAAAGAGTTCTTGTTTTCCTTTCAAATTCGTTTGGAAATATGCTATTTTAAGTGTTCTATTTTATCATGGAAAACACAACATAGAACTTAAGGCAGAGGGGAATTTTTCAGTGAGAAACTCCAAAATTCTCCTTTAGGTTTGCCCCCAAATTAATGTTGTTTTTCTCTTGGACTAACAAGAGATTAGAATTATTGGGTTTTATTCCTGTTATTTTCCAGAAGATATTATTGTAAGACAGGCATTCAAATCAAAGCATTCACTCTTCAGGTCTCACCACCTTTGATTTTCAGTACATTGTTCTCCTTTTTTTTTTTTTTTTAATACCATCTATACTTTGATAGAGTTTTTCATCTTCTCTCATTTTTATTATTGGCATATACATAATGTAGACTTGTACTGTGCTGAACACTTGCAGTTCACATTGTCCTCAGTGAGATTTGATGATCCACAGTTCTGCAGATAAAAACATTTGTGACCTTAACCTGAAAAATCAACACCCAAGGGAATCCTGCTGCTATTCATTTCCCTTTCTAGAGCCTGCATTAAGAGGTTTTTCTTTTACAAATAATTGAAGTTTCTTGCCTTTTAGTTTGACTGTTGAATTTCTTGAAGCACCATGAACACATGGGGAGCACTGCTATATAAATCAAATAATAATAATATGTATAAAGAAAAATCACAAAGGAGAAAAAAGTCTCAAGCTGTTAAAAACAAATTACACTTAGATATTGGAAAGACCTCCCATGGTTAAAGAATGACTTATAATATTAATAGAAAATATATTATGCAAGCAACTTTCATTTATTCAACATGATAACAGAAAGATTCAAGTGTCCATGGAACCCATATTTCGATTGTGTTAATTTCCATTAATTTTTGAGAGGAAATGCTTAAAAATTTGGTAAAGGAAAACAATAGTTGTAATTGTATTTCGTATGGCATGTCCTGGTTGAATGCTTTCTTTTCTCTGACAATGTTTTACTTACTATTTCTTTTGTCTTTGTAGAATGACCAATGTTACCTTATCAGGGACCTTGAGCATATTCTTTACTGTAAGCACATAAGTATATTTGGGCATATATTGCTTAAATACTTCAAAAAACATTTACTCCGAGGAAAGATTAAATATTTGCATTACACTGCACATACAACTGTTCCATGTGTAATTTTATAAAGGACTCCTGTCTGGGAGTACAGCTAGGAAAAGGTAGAACTGGCTGTATGAAAGACTGCCCAAGAGACACCGAAACTGTTGCCACAAGCATATGTTCTTCTACATGCAGACCAAGTCATGGTGACCATTTCTTCTACTTTGTCTGTAGATTTGTTAACTGGGCTTCCACTAATCATATTATAGGATTTCTTGCCTGAGAGGTCCTCAAGAGTCACTTTAACATTAAAAACACAATAAATTGCCAATATATTACACTGAAATATGAGACTGGTGTTTTATTATGTATGTTAAATTAGCCTTTTGACACTGATACTTGAGTTTTCAGATCCACTACTTAAAAATATATTGAGGAATATTTCTGGCCATAAAATTCTTACACTAAAAATGAGTGAATAGTTATTTACTATCCTCACTCATAGTGTAATTGTTAACATAAAGCCCCTTAGAAATTATTTTATGTGGAAACAATTTCACTTGCTGCTTACTCTCACTGGAATCAACAAGGTCTTGAACACTGTGCGTTGAAGAGAGCTGTCTCTCAATGTCTTCCTACAGAAGATCCACAACTGGAATTTGGGAAGAGACAAAGCATTTTCTGCTATTGTTAAAATTTATGCATGAACATTATTGACATCTTCACTTGGGGTTTTCAATAAAGAGAAGAAAACTCATGGATTATATTTTCTCATTGCTTGTTTTCATATTGTTGTAAGGCAATGGAGTATCAAGACATGAGAGAGTATGCCTTACCCAGCATTTCATTTTGGGAGATTGGGGCACTGAGGATGAATATTGGCAAGATCAGTCATGGTAACTAAACTCAGTTCCTCAGATTAGAATATTATTTTCTCTGAACAGTTGAGGAAAACATTGTTAAGTAAGATTGGAAAAAACTGGCTTCCAAAGCAAGTAAAATGATGAGTACTATGTCTGAGGTGAACTGAAAATTATACATTGCATTTTCTTCTATCAGGAATGGTTGTACAAATAAGTCCATGTGGGGGAAATAGGCCACCATGATGTGGTAGAACAGTACTTCACTTATGCTCCACCCAAGATGTGGATGCCGCTTGTTTGTCTTTGAGTAGAGGAACTATAAACTTTTTTTTTAGCTAACACACAACTGATTATAGATCATTAATTTTGCTCTTGACAACTTTTTAAATGAATTTCTGGATGAAAAGTTTTATTAGTTTTTGTTTCAAATGCATTTTCCATCCATTCAGCTGTGCAGAGCTGATGAATGCAAGAATTGAAATTGGACTAAATGTAGGTAGTACTATATAAAATTTCTTGTCTGTTGGTTTGGTTTGGTTATTTCGTGGTTTGATTTCCCCGCCCCCTCCCCAGGAATGGCTGCTGTTTGTTCTGAAATAGCAGCTTCCAATCATCTGTTTGTTGATGTAAATTCTCCTCTCAACTTTCTTTCAAATTAAAGTGAACATCACTGAACGCAATAAGAACAAAAGTAGATTTTATGTCCTTGAAATCTGTGGACTGTATTTCTTTTCTTTCTCTAAGACTGATTACCAGCCTCTGATCTTAGGTGTTCTGAAAAGGTCAAATGAAACACAGAAGAGGAACCAAGGTAATGAGAATGGGAGAAAGATGGGAAGGGTAGAAAAAGATAATGCAATTTAGTCATCTTCAGGTTTGGTGACGTTTATGAGAAAAGAGAAAAAAAGCAAGAAAATGCTACAAAGGATATCAGGAATAACTCAGTAGTCATACAAAAACCACGTTCTAAAGGCGTACTTCAGGTCCTAAATATGGCTAGTTTGGCTTGACATCATATGATTGGTCAGTCGTAATAAGCCTTTTCATCTTCAGAAGCCTTAACTGTTGTGACAGTAAATGTTTGTGGGCTTTGTTAAGACTGAACTCAGACCAGCAAATGTTGCTGTTAAGAATATCTGGTGTTGTCTCTTGTTACTTCAACACAATAGACCAGTTCCTCCATAGGGCTTTATGTTATCCCTGGTTCACTACTTAGAAATTAGGTCAGACTATTAAAAATAACCATCTGCCCAGTGGGGATCTGTCTATAGGACCAGCTCTTTACATCAAAGAGCTTTATTCCTTGTCACATTTGGGTTTTGTACTGCTAAAGAAATATGACAGGAAAACAGCATTTTGAGGAATCTGCAAGAGGTTTAATACATGGTTAGATTGATTTAATAGTTTAGAGATGGTGGCTGAGTAATCTGTTGTTTTATAAAGAAGCAAAAGAATGAAGAGTGCTGTATTGAACAAACAGGATTGGTAACATTTTCAAAGCTGCAAAGGTAATCTGAGGATTTGTGTTTAACAAAATTGAATTTCAAGGAGAACCAAGGTTATGCCCATTCTGATATTTCTCCCTTCCCTCTTTTTTTTTTTTTTTTTGGTTGTTGTTAAAGAATGAGATTGAAGTTTTCTGTGATACAAATAAAAGCATAATCTGGTAGCAAGTTTGTTGCTCATTGATACATGAATGAGTTCTTGCCTTTTCGTCTAAGCTATGTGAGTCAACAGTTTAAACATTCCTCTAGCACAGGGTAACGAAAATAACTTTAACTTTTACTTCATGAGATTTAATATCATTGATAGCTTTAAAGTATGTAGGAGGTAGAGAATTTTTTACCTGAGGGTTGATGTCATAACTTAATGTTACATGTTGGTGAAGTTTATGGAATGGATGTCTTTGATCAGCTCCTTTTCATTAAAAAAAAAGCTGCATGAAGGGAAAAGAATGTGGTTTTTTCCTTTTTCCTTTACAGTTTTCATTTACTCCATTCTCTTTATTGTGGTAAGTAGTCACAATTAGTTTACTGGGTAAGATAAGACTGGCTGCAGCATAAAGCCTCTGGAGCTATAGACTCCAGAAAACAAATGGATTAGCAACCCAGAAGAAAAGCCCATTATTTTTTTTAATATAGTGGCAGAAACCTCAAATAATATGAAGTCTTTTTCTCAACTGACTAAAATATTTTAAAAATACTGTAGTGTTCTGTATATTATAAGCCTGATTTGAAAAGCAATAAAGTTAATAGAGTTAATAGAAATCTCTGTTTGGATCTTTGGAGGATAAGGTACTGACTGATGTCAGGAGCTGAAATACTGCCCAGTGTCTTGTTTCAGCAGTCCATCTCCATTCAGCAAAGTATTTAATCATGTACTTAGCTCTGGAATCAGATGTGATTTATGTGTGCCTAAGTACTTGGCTAAGCAGGGACAGAAACTAGCAATACATGTGGTATTTATTGTCTGGTGTCTGTTGATTAATCTAATACTTCAGACCAGTTGTTTGTGAATTATTAATATTATCCAGGAAGAATGATTTTCTCTGATGTGTATCAGAGGAGACAGGCATGGAGTGTATTTACTTGAAGGGATTATAGATTATTAATATATATATGTTTCATTGAATTGTTTGGAAGAATCTGATACACACAGTTTTAATTCACTTATATTTGCTTGCAATGAGTTAATATGTTCTTCAGGTTTTAAATTTAAGCATGGCAGCTTTCTCAGAAATCCTGCGTGATAAGATCAGAAACACTGGGAAAAGCTTCTGTCATTGCAGTATCTTCAATATTTTCTTCAGATAGAGAATTTTGAGGGTTTGGGTAGTTTTTTACCTCACAAGGATCACAAAATGTTTGATTCATGTAAGATAATAAGGTATCAAGAGTACCTTGGAGGAAAAGATTTATGTAAGAGCAAAGCAACAATAATGGCAATTTATTGTAGACAGATTCATTTTGAACGCAACAACAGTAACAGTGGGAGGGAAAAGGCCACATCAAAATTTTGATTGACTCACAAAATCATCATGAATTCCTACAGTCCCCACACGTTTCTTTTAAGGCTACTTTATTTGCTTGTCTATCTAAATCAGAGGAAAAGCTACTACCTTTTTTGTTAATATTAAAATACTTTACAATCTATTTTTCAGTCTTAGTGAATTAATACAACTTAGCCATGTCACATACAACTTCACAACAAAGTCAACACTAAACATTCAAGAAATATGAACAAGTTCGTACCATGAGGATAGGTTTAGTAAAATGAGATGAATAAAATGGTATTAAAAAAACCCCATGGTTTTGGACTCTTTTAAGACTTTTCAAGAAATTGATTGATATTATGTGAGCCTATTCCCCTCCCTCTCCCTGAAACCCAAGATTCTCATAGAATGCCTTTTTTTTTTCTTCAGAAATTTACATTCTGTAAAAGGGAACTCATATATTTTCATAACAAAATTGTGTAGTTTTGAACATTACAAAGTCCATTTTGAAGTGAGGCTTGAAGAAACATTTTTTGTTATTTTTCCCTTGAAAACCAGGCTCTCAGCAAAATGGCAATTGTCACATGAAAGTTTACATTCCTTGAAAATTGTACTGATTTGTTAAAAAAACAAGCACCAAAAACCAGACCTATTTAAACAAGTATCTGCCAAGGGCTGATATTTCACCTGAATGTTTTTTCAGCAGCATTTCCCACAAGGAATATAAACATATAAATATCTTTTATATGAACTAATCAGAGCAAAAAACTTCTGACTCTAAAACTAGCAGCTTTCTAAAAATAAAGCTTTCATGTAGCTGAGGCATGAACTATTATTAGGGATGAAATGTGTTCTGTGGTTCAGAGGCAGACTCATGTCTGCCTGACACACTGCCTCCTCCCAGCCTGCCTGCTGTGGGTGCCCAGGACTGCAGTGTCTGCTCGGTGGGTGCAGCCTGTGAAACACCAGTTTTGCTTGTTGCTGTGCTGGGGAACAAGAGACAATAAAGAGTAGAGACAGCCTCCCCAGACCAGGGACCTGTACAGATCAAAGAAAAGTCCACGGAGCAGAAATCTAGTCTGCTATTGTCGTGGGTTAACCAGGGGATCAAAACCTTTTTCACGAACTCCCCCCTTCACACAATTACTATCAGTCGAGAGAGGTTTTATACAGACAAAACAGAGGCTTGACTTAAGGGATATAATACTATGATTTATTACTAGAAAGATGAAAACTAAGAAATCACTCATACTACACCAATACTAATTATTACTATTTACATACGTTTAGATGAAAGAGTTCAATCCTTCAAAAAGAAGTGGACAGCAAGGGATATGAAATATAGTATTGGTGTTTTTAACGATACTATACTGTTCAGGCAGTGTCTTTCAGTGTGCAGATATTACATTATCCCTTCTATCATCATTTTTACAAGAGGGAGAGAAAAATGTTATTTACCTGTAACTTATACTAACTTGCTTTGGACAGCTTAATATTTTTTTTTTTAATTCGGTAGATACAAAGAAAAAACATCACTCTGTGTTTATACATCCATCTAGCAATAAAATGCCAGCAATGAACTGCAACATAACTTCAGTCTCCAAAAGGTCATTTATATTTTCAGATTCTAGACTACAATAAGGAGATATGTGAATTAAGCAAAATATTCTCTTAATTGACAAATTTTGAAGCAGAGCTGGAGTCTAAACATTGATAGAGCTGGGATGGTGAGACTTGGCAAGCCTAGGTTATAATAAATAAAATTCAAGGTGCCTATTCCATTTGTATGCAACTGGAAGGACCCATGGGTCCTTCATTGGCACTAATTACATGACAAAACATAAGATCGAAGACATGAATCATTGCCGAAGTTGTCAAATGCTGCAAGATTGACCTTTCTGATCCTAAAGTGAATAGGAGCATTAATAAGCTATGAGTTCAGTAAATGCAGCAGCAAGCACTCAGTTTGAAAACAGCAATATAACAAACTACACTTCTGCAGTAAGTATCTATAGGAAGAAAGATTTGAGTGTACACAGAGCTGTCTTAGCAGTTTTGAAAATGTAAGAGTTATGACTGTGCTGCTTTGATTTCATTTACTGTATTCCTATGCAGATAAAATGGCATAACTGTATTCATTATTAAAGAGCTGGAGAAGCTTCTATTACTATCTCATTTAGAACTTAGAGATAAAATTTCAAAGTCCTATTTCAAGCAAATATGGTGTATTTTAGACTGATCAAAACCTCCAAGATGCTTCACAAGATTAACTTGTGTGGTATAAAAGCTTCACTGACAGTACAGTGCAGCACTCGCTTTCTTTGAACGCTGCCATTTTTTGAATGGAAAGTGATCAAATAGCATCTTCAATTCATTGACTAGAAGAAGAAGTGAAAGCATGAGAGACTATTGAAACTGCCAAAAAACTCCAAAACCTCTATAGATGAAATATTATAAGTAGTAGAATATATTAAATAGCAATTCAGACACCTAACACTACTGTACATCTTAGCTTAATGAAAATGGCCATAAACAATTAAGGTCTCTCTAGGTGCTTATCAGAATCCTGCTACCTCTAATTGCTGTGCCTGATTCAGCTCTAACTAAGAGATAAAATCTTGGTCATTGTTCACGCCTACCCGAACAGTATGAGTTTCGGGAACAGTTTTATGTCCTTTAAATGTAAAAACAGCAGAAACAGTCACCTTGTTCTTTCAATCCATGAGAATAGGTTTGTGAAGGGCCCTGTCTCTCCATTTGGAAGATGAAAGTGAGAGGCTAAGTTAAAAAAGGGGGGCTGAAGAGGATGAAATGGGAGCAAGCACAGGGCATCAGAGAAAAGTGAAGCTGCATTCCAAGCCTGTTGTGTCCAAGTTAAATTGCCTGGAGATAGAGATCTTATGAAATGGATCCTTGGCTGCACCACACTATTTGGCTTCCTGTTACAAACCAGCATTGCCAAGAGACATTAAGCAGTCATATTTGAAAACACTTTGCAGGTGCCAGGCTGTACTCTCCTCTGTGTTAATGAGAATTTGATCATCTACTGTAGATATAACATACAGGGGAGGAGGAGCAGAGTCTGTGAATCAGCCATTTTTGTACCAAGGGCGGATCAGTGGCAGAATAACAATAGGATCTGCATCTTAATAAAAAAAAAAATATCACTGAACCCTATGCCAGTCTATTAAAAACTGGTACTTTTGCAGTCTGAGACATCTGGTCACTTTACCTTGGCCAGTGATGAGAAAATAAAGATGATCAGGCCTGTAATCTGGACAAATCTGAGACCAAATATTTCTACAGTTTAGCAGTATTTCTCCTTATAAGAGAATTAGGTGGTTGATAATCTAAATAAACATTATATGTGAATTAATTTCTGTTTTGTAATGCTTTTTTGCATTCATTTTTGTACAGTTCTGCATGGACGAAAAACAATACTCAGTTCATTACAAGAATCAAAAGGATTCTGTCTTTCCCTTGAGTTACTCCCCCTCCTTTCCTTCCCTCATATTTGCTTTTCCCCCTCCATTCTCCTACAGCACACACACAGACCCTTTATGTTTGTGAGCTGCACATTAACCCAAAAGGTTAATGAGCATAGGGCTCAGGTGCACTCCATACTCTTGCAGCATTACTAATGCTGTGGTCATGGGTTTGGAATGGCATTCTGGCAAATTAGTTCTTTTGTGATCTCTGTGCTAAAAGCGACTCTGCTGTTTTCTGTGCTCCCTAACTGCATTTTTATGCTGAGCTTTCTGTCTCTATGAGAATATGTTTTTTGCCCATTCCATTACCCATTTCCTGCAAGCACAACAGAATTATTTGTGAGATCAACACCAACTGCAATATGGTGAATATGTCAGTGCCAACAAACTTTGTTAAATATTCCTGTGCATATAAGAGCAGCAGAAGGGCTGATGGCAAAGGGGTAAATAAAAGCTTTGAATAAGAAAATGTCCATCAGAACTCCACTGAACTGGGGATTTAGATGAACAAAACCCCTCGAAATGCCTAACAACGATAAAATCACCTTTTGAGACTTGTTATCACATTAGACATCAACAGTATTTAGACACCTCTCTATGCAGAAGTTGCTAAATAAAGAATATAACCCTAAGAAAATCTAAGAAATGTTCCTATGGAAAGAAAAACTACCATCTTCTACGAAAAGTATGTCTGCAACTCAGATGTAAGGGATTAGCGAGAGCAGTCTGGTGAAGTGTAGAAGTCAAATCTTCAGACCAGGGTTCTGGATTGACTGCACAGACAGCCGAGCATGGACATGGCTGCAACACTTACTGCACAGCTGTAAGGTGAGGTTGCTCTTCAGCTCCCTTGATGCCCACCAGCAAGCCATGTCTTGGCAGCCAGTTGAACTCCACTGGTGGAGAATGTGTTCAGGGCCCTGGCATGAGGTTTGGGAAGACAGTGACTTACCACATAGTAGTTTAATTTACTGGTGATGATAACCATCTTCTGTGTTGTGCTTAAAGTAGTTCCAAATTTGCAAGAGGTTAATGGTGAATTAATTAATAAAAAATTTCAAATACAAGTTAGCACATTCTTTATAATCTACAGTGCCTGTGTTCTTGACACAGATTAGGCGGAATTTATCTCAAGAAAGCATGGGAGCAACGTCATTGTGGTGAATCTGAAGTGGGAGTGCTGTATACCAGTCCTGAGCAGTAACAACTCCAGAAAAGCAAGTCCTGAGAGCTGTGAGAAGAGTGATCAAAAAGAGGTTTGACTGTAGTGCAGACTTTACATAGGATACAGAAAATTTGAGGCATCTATATCCACATGACAGCTATTTTTAGTTTTTTAGAAGCTTGGAAGTAAATATACATTTCACACACAGTTATCATACCTAGATGGTGATTGTCTCTTCCTTTGAGGTCAGTAGCATTTGCTGAGACAGAAGGCCACACCCTACATTAAAGTAGCTGCTCAGTTTGTGAGGGGGAGAATCACACCCATTCAGGACACAAAAACTTTGATAGGACTACTGAGTCACATAGATTTGGGGGGCAGCAGCCTTCCAGGACAACTTAGTGTGCCATGACTTATGCATTCAAATATGCAAAGATCTAGAAAAGATGGATTCAGTGGCTTTTTTAAAAAAGGCATTTGTTGCTTGAGCAATGCATAAGGCATAAAAGCTGTAATTTATGTAACTATACTGCCTCAAGCTCAGCATTGTGACAGCAGCTGTGGCCTTGGTACCTCAGGACCTTCTGACAGAAAGAGAAAGGAGAGATTCCCATAGTTCCTGTAGGCAAAATACTTCCTCTTGAGTTCTGCTCACAGGCGCAGAATTTGGCCTTAAGCTTAATCACCTGGAGGCGCTTCAGAAAATAAATGCGTATGTGCTTCCTTTGAGCAATTTCTCTGCAAATGTGTCATTTGCTCAGCTTTCAAGCTTTGGTGGATGTAGAGATGTATAAATACTTCAAAACATCAGAGGGGAAGACAGAGATTAGGAATAAACAAAAACAGAAATGGTGACTAGTGCTGTGCAGAAATACAAGTGTACAGTGGAACTTTGTCGCAGAAATAAGACAGCCTGCTGTCTTGCACAGCACGATTAACATCATCTAGGAGGAACCATGCACATGCTGTCTCTGAATCTGTGGAGATTCACAGCAAGAAACTGAGGCATGAAAAATAAGTAGTTCAAGAAGCTTTAACAAGAAGGTTAATTCTAAGCATATATTTAATATTCAGGTTCCTTAAAGTAAAAAAAAGGTAAGCAAAGTACCATAGGTATAATCATAAAGAGCTAACACAAAAGCTATTACAAAAATCCACATCATAATTATAAAAGCTACTAGTTTTTATGATAGATCAGAATATATAGCATTAAATAATGTCTCTTAAATGACATTATTTTGGTCCTTGTGTCATCCATGAAATCTGTAAAGGGCTTTGTAAATTGACTTGAAAATTGACTGGTCTCATCTGACTAAACAGAGAAGATAGACTTTTACAGTATACAGCCCTTTTCCAGGATCACCCTATGTCTTATTCAGTCTGGAATAGATATTGCATCAAGTTACACTGCAAAAAACAGTCCATATCATCTGACTGTTTAGTGTCTTGACTGGAATCCAGAGATCTTTCTCTTAAAGTAACATGTTTCTGCTGACAACTTTTCTTGCTGACCCAAAAAGTCCTATTTGAGAAACATTTAGAAATCTTCTGATCCAAGATGTGAAGACATCCAGCTTGGTATATTCACATAAAGCTCAACCACTTTGCCAAGTGAAGGTTTACAAGCTCATATCTGTTTAGAAACCTGTGGTCTCCTGCCTTCCACTGATGTGCTGTCTGGCATATTATTCAGAGTTTGGAAAAAAAGGAGCTTTGATAGTATCCAAATCTTACCAGGAAAGGAAAAATATTTGCTTCTTCTGCTCTGCCACCCCAAATCAAGCTTAATCACAAATCTGTGCAAATGCTTCTGTTTGGTTTTGTTTGTTTATTTGTTTTAAACAATTTGTTTTTATTATTTTGTGTAAATATTGAAATATTTTTCTGTGTTTAGTCTCCATGTATGGCTCAATCCCTCTGGCTTATTGGACTCCATTGCTGAGGAAAAATTTGCTTAATGCAAATATAACAGAACTAAATCTACACTGAATAAAGAGCTCCTCTTGTACAGGGACATAGTAGCAACTAACTGTAAGTCACAGCTAGACAAGGTAGCTTTTCTAAAATAAACTGGCCTTTAAGTGCAGTTGTAGACAAAGAAGAAAAGTTATTGAATCAGAATGTCATCTCAACAAAGTCTTTGTCAGTTAGGGCACAGAAGTGACCATCGGTCTTCCTAAAATCTTTAAAGTATTTGTCAATGTTTCTGTGCTTCTAATAGACTCTATCTTGTTGAGCAGGGTCCTGTATTATTTCTTTCCTTGCCCTTTCCTCAAAAAAGCATCATTTCTTTTATGCCTATGGAAAAGGAAGAGGGAAATCATTGTTAAGTGTTAGTGTCTGGTGAATGATATTCCCTATCCTTTCCGGTGAACATCCTCCCTCAGGAACAAAGCCTTTTCCAGCTCTGAAGGGTCATTATACTGTGTTCCAAACAATGAAAATACCCCTATCTTCTGGTCTCTCCAGGGTTTAATGTATTCTTCCTCTGAGGAACAGCACACTTACAAGTGAAAGGACTGAAATCTGAGCAGTCAACATGAAAATAGCACAAAAATTCATTCATTCTCCAAGGACTTATCCAGACTTCAAATCAGACTGACATGGAAAGTGATTCAAGATCTCTAGATATTTTCCACTTCAAATAATTGGTGGGGAAGAGGGTGTGAAGAATGATTAGGCCTTGGCCTGTTTTCCTTTGTACTTTTCTTCTTGGTGACCTGAGCCAACCTCAGTATTGATCCCAAAGAAAATAACACTATGTCTGAAATGGACTTGAAAAAGTGAAATAAGGCAATACAATTACTAACAGTCTGTGTGGGTTTACACAAAACAAATTTTGTTGACCTAACTTAATATTTGTTATGAGATTATGGATTTCATTGGTAAAGGTATTTCTATTGATGTAATACTCTAATATTTCTGCAAGGCATTAAATAAAGAAACAGGTTGGTTCAAAACCAAGCTGGAATACTTTAAATGGTCTTAACCCTGACAAAGTGAAGTCTCCAAACAAGATAGCAAACCAGCAAAACAAACAATATGTCTTTAATGATGGTAAGACATAAAGTCCTCAAGAGTAACAATTACATGCCAACGGCAAATTCCCTCTCCTGGGATGTAGTGACAAAAGTTTTAGCAGTTGAACCTTTAGGCTGGACATCATAACAGATGAATATCTTTGTAAGCAGCTTCATGTATCACCATTTCTACTGATAGGATTAAAAGGAATCATAGAAGAAACTGGAAAAAGTCCACAAAATTTTTTTCCTTAAATGTAAATCGAATGACCTACCGACCCTCCAGCATACGGTCTGGACTAGTCCTTTTTAGCATGTTATACACATTTCTGCATTTCAGTAAAACATTTCATTGCACGCACCCTATTTCACACATATTCTACCACCTACACACTGAAACTGAAGATTAACCTCCAAATCTTACTGAGATACAAAATTAACTCCTCACATGGTATCCATTCCCCCTACTGCTACTCTAGGCATGTAGGTAATGTCATAGCTTCATCTGTGTCATCAGAAAAAAAGCCCTGAAAAAAAACATTGCTCAAGAATAATTCCTTTCATAGGTTTAATTGTTAATTTCAAAGCACAGAGGGATCTGTTGCATTTCCATGTACTTTCATGATCAGCCTTGGGCTATACAGCCAAGAAGTTCCTTATGTCCAGTGCCGGTATTCACAGTATATTCATTATTTCACACAGTTCTTCATCCTATTTCATACTATAAGTTTGTGTAACATCTTTCTCATGTAACTGGTTTTGCTTTTCTTCAGGTGAGCAGGCTAGAAGTAAAGAAAGAAATATAGGAAAAATACTGCATTGAATATTTATAGTGCATTGCTAGGTAATACTTCGACTTATTTGCCCAGGACCATATTCACATCAAATGTAATATATTTGGCTAGATTTTTGGACAGCTCCACAGCAAATAGGTTCAATAATAATAGACCAAGAATATTCTCCTCCACTCTGATTTGACATGACTATTTTCTTCCCACAGTGGAAAAAATAAAGCCTTTAACGCAACAGGAAAGATGAGATTCGGTGGTATGCAAATTCAAACACATGTTTAAATCTTTGTAGGGCTGAGGCCTTGGGTGGTGTTTTGGGTCTATTTCAGAGCAGACAGACAGTCATCTCGTTGGAGAGACACGGGATAATGGAAATGCATCGTGCCGTCTGTTGGCAAACTGCAGTTCTGCATCCGGAAGCTGTGCAAAACCACCTGAAGCTGTTACCACCACCAAGCAAATTAGAAGAAAATCATAGGGAGTCCTCAAAAACAAGCAAGCATATAAAAGAGCAATTGGCACAAAATCTAAATTTGGTTTTCTCTTTATTTGCTCACATCTGCTAACTAAACACATTGCAATTTGATTACACAGCCAAATTACCATTTCCTCATACAGCCGCTGTTGAGAGAGTAGTTTCTTCCAAGTGTGAGCTTTCCTGCATCTCTGCAGATACACTAGGATAGAATGAACGAGCATAAATAGTGCCTGCTGCCCTGATGATTTCCCTCTGTAAGACAATGCTACGAGAATATAGCAAGAATTGCTTTATCTCTATTTGTGTGAAATGGGTTTAACGAAAGCTTTTTACTAAGATTGCCCACATTATATGCATAAACTCTAAGATATATTTCTTGGATTTGTTTTTTGTACGCAATGGGAAAATCTGGTTTTGCAAAACCTAAAATATCACAATACTATCTTATTTTGTGATATCTACCCTACAAAGCTATTATTATATGCACTGAATTGACAAATATGCCAAAATTCCCTATTCATACTAAAAGGTGGTAGAGATTGAACAGATTTTTTTGCCTGGTCTATAAAGAAGTTTATTGTTTTTTCAAAAACATCTCCTGGGGAATAATTAATATTATTAACATACCATTTTCCATATATTTTTATGCAGCTTCTTATGATCTTATGGAAGATACATTTCCAAAACTGTATGCATGATATACATTACTATTTATATATTTAAACATTAAAAATAATATGCTTGAATAGAAATGAATTTAAGAATGCTTGTCATTATATCTGGGGGAAATACTGATAAGGAATAATGTAATGAATGAAGTCTGTTTCTGAGGATATTATTAGAAATTGTTCAAAAAGACTTCTATGTGTTTTTAGGAGCTGAAGACAAGCATAGACAAATGCTGTAGATAATTAATTTCACTTAATGTTTGTTAACTCATTTTGAGGGACTGACGACTCAAGTCATGCCATCCAGTTTCTGGATACTGGAAACTTTTACTCATAACAAAGCAGTGTATCAGCTTCTGAGATGGCCACTTGTACTTTTGATATTTTTCCAGGCATTGTGGCTCCTCATAGGTCTACAGTCTTGGATTAGCATTTTCCCAGCAAAGAAAGAAGCCCTGGTTACCCATGTTTTCTTAAGAGAGTGCCCTGCTTATGCCATTACAGATCATGATGGCGAGTGTTACTGAACTCATCAGCCAAATACATTAAACCTTTACCTGGCTGTCAGGTGCATCACAGGTTCTTGGTTTTGGAAACAGGGCCTTGTAGGAGCTGTCAGATGGATGTCCAGTTTTCTCCCACTGCAGGAGCTGAGTGTGTCATCCCATGCTCGAGAGACCTCATGTTGGGTAGTTTAGAGGCCACAGAAAGTTCCTTTCTTCCTGGATCTGAGGGTTTGGGCTCTCCAGCTGCTCCCATTACTTTTGAGCTGTTGATAAACTACAGGTAACAAACTCATGCAGCTGTCTGTACTTAAATACTCACTCAAGAAATGAGAACAGAAATATGTGATGTCTAAATTGTTAAGCTGTAATAGAAGAACACAACACCCACTCCTTTCTACTGTACTTCTGAAGATAGAAATTAGCTCCATTCATTGAAAATATAACAACCTAATCACCTACTTGCAGCAGGAAGTGTGAAGTTGTGGATCCCAAATGAGTGGAAGTGGTTCTCCAAATGCCCAAGAGCCCTGCCTAAGTGCTGAGTGACATCTTGCTTCTGCCACCAGTTTCCTACTAAGTTCAATAGCATCACCTTTGGGCACTGTAACATTTTCATCCTATGTAAAGCAATTTACTTTTCTCATACCCAGTATGACAGCCTCAGTGTCCAGAATATAGAACTTAATTCTGCTCCTGGGACCAGCAACCTAAAATTTTTCAAATTTTTTACTGCCCTCAGAGTCCCTAGGATTGTGTACACTTTCTTGCTACAGTTATATTCAGGGAACCTCAGGTTCCAGGTCGCTTAAGTTCTGAGTTTGAGCACATGTTCCTGACATCATCTGCCCTGTGGGCTTGTGCTTTCTTTCTGTGCAAATGAGAATGGGATGAGATCAGGATGTGCTCTTGCATTTAGACCTTTTATTGGTATAGATTTGGGGTGGAGCCAGGGTGTATATCTGGAGCCAGGAAATTGAATGTACTCTTGAGGTCTATAATATATTATTCATAGTCTGAAATACTTTCTCTGAATGGGAACTAGGATTCCCTAAGAAGACTAATGAAAAGTATATAAAACATTTAGCCTCTTAATGTCTTCCTGTGCCATAAGAAAAGGGTAAACAAATCTTTTTACCTCAGTTGGAGTTGAAGCAATCGCTATAGACAAGAAAATGCTGCCAAGGTGTTTCTTGTGCTCTGCATTGCAACTTTACAGCTGAGCTATTCTGCTGTTTCTAGAAAAAATATTTCCTCTTTTTGCAACATGGTAGATTTCTTTTGGAGACGTAAAAGAAGTCCCAGCTTTTCTTCTTATAACATCTGTTTTGAAATACTCTGTCTTCATATTTCAGGAACAGGTCTGACAATACTTGGGTTCTATGGGATAGTAGAAGTCCTGACAGTACTAGTAACAATAATTCCATCTTCCACAAGGAAATTTATAAACAACGTAGTTAGTACAAATACTCCAGTAATATCCCTCCAGCAGATTGAATTTAGCTGGCTGCTAAATGTTCACCAAGCTGCTCTATCACCTCCTCAACAGTACGAAGAGAGAAAATGAGATTAAAAGTTTGTGGGTCAAGATAAAAACCAGGGATCTTGCCTGCCAATTACCATCATCTCAATTTGGGGCAGATTAATTTAAATTATTGCCAATTAAAAGTAGAGTAGAATAGCTGGCAACAAAGTCAAAACTAAAAACTCACCTTCCCGCCATCCTCCCTTCCTCCCAGAATCCACTTCACTCCTTCCTTCCCTACTGCTCTACCTCCTCCCTTCTGAGCTGTTCAGGGGCACGGGGAGCCGTGGTCAGTCTATAACTGTTCCTCTTTCCTCCTCTCACTTTCACCTTGCTTCACCATGGGTCCTTCTCATGGGCGGCTGTCCTTCACAAACTGCTTAAGTTTGGGCCTTTTCACTGTGTACAGTCCTTCAGGGACAGACTGCACCACTGAGGGTCCTCCCACTGGTTTATTCTATCATGAATTGTTCCAAAAAGGGGCCTTTTCACTGATTGAGGTCTTCAGGAACTTCTCCAGTATGGAACCTCTCCATGGGGTACAGTCCTGCAGGACTGTACTGCTCTACAAGCTACAGCTCCTGTCAGGAAATCTGCTCCTGTGTGGGCTCCCCTCCATGGGCTGCAGCCCCTGCCAGGAGCCTGCACCAGTGTGGGGTCTCCACAGCCTGTAGCTTCCTTCAGGATATGTCTATTTGCTGTGGCACGGAGTCCTCTATGGGCTGAAGTGTGGTTACATACTCCAGTGGGGACCTCCAGTGGGCTGCAGGGGGACAACCTGTGTGTCCATGATCTTCCCCACAGGCTGCAGGGAAATTTCTGCTCTGAGAGCACTGTTGGCACCTGCTCCCTATCCTCTCACTTTTCTATTTCTATCACAGCTATTTCTATCATGCTTCTTGTACTCCTCTGTCACAGCACCTCCATAGCATTTTGCCTTTTCTTAAATATGCTTTCCCAGAGGTGCCACCAGCTTTTCTGAGGGACTCAGCTATGTCCTGCAGTGGGTCTGTTGGAGTTCCTGGAACTGGCTGTTTTTATCAGAGAACAGTCCCGGTCTCCTCCCCCCGAGGCCTCCTCTGCACGTCCCTATGGCCAACACCTCCACCCAACACAATCCCAATGGTCACTGATACAGTCCCAGGTCCCACCTTATCTTCATCTCTGTTAAGTCGCCTTAGCACCAGCAATCCCACGTAGTTCAAAGTTCTGGTAGCCCCCCTGTATTTACTCAGAAAATGAAGGAAGAAATATCGGCAGTTTATTCACACAAATTCTATATTTTCAGAGTCAATTTGAAAACTATCATGTAGAAATAGCAGGCTAGGACTACAATTTGGCATTTGCAAGATATCACTTGCACTTAAAAGGACTGAGATCAGTTTGAGTTACTTATCACTCCTTTACTACAGACTGTACAAGGCCACTGTATCATAGGCAATGGAATTTGTTGCAATTCAAAAGGACTAATATTTTCTTCTCCTTATGTATCTGCCTCAATGTCAACTCCACTTATCAACTAAAATGGCAGCAGACACATAGGTGGGTGTTGCTTTGGGTTTGAAACACTGTGAGGCTGGATTTTTCATAGGGATGTGTTATAATTTCTGCTTTCCTCAGCTAACTTCTTACCTAACTAAAGACAGTCATATATTTGGTTAAGTAGGGCATTTTGTTCAGCCTGAGCGGTGTTATCTAAGACATCAGCTGTCACTTTTCTGGATATTGAGTGTTTTGAAATGCTACATGTATAGGCTAAATATATGTATGTTCATAAGGCTTTATGTATGACATGTGTCTTGTGCACTACAAGCTATCATCACCATAAACTATACAGTTGCAAGATGTGCATCCTACAAAGACAAATATGATGTTGTTTATAGCACTTATGCTTTACATTACCTTAAGCAGAGTTTTCTTTTATTCTGCTCAAAAGAAACAAGGGCAACCTGAAGCTCACAGTGATTTAATTATTGTCAGTCTGTTATAAATGGAAAGAGTTTAGAGATTAGGCTGGTGAAAGAGGGAATATGGCATGTTTCTACCTAGTTTTGAATGTATAGTTTAGAACTGCATGAAAGAATAAACAAAACTAATGGCTTATTTTAACATAATATTAAATAAGAATAAAAAAATCTTTTACAATACCTACCAACAGATTAATGCTTCAACATTTTGTATTGTTAACATTTTAAATTTCCTTTCATCACGCATTAGTTTGTACCTGGGCCATGATCCTACACATCCTTGTACTTCTGAGTCCCTCATTCTTATTGATATATTTCTTTACAGCTGCATTGCTCTGTGAGAGATATCCTTTTTAAACTTAGTGCCATTTATGGCAAAATATTCATTAGCTGAAGAATTAATGATTATACCTTATTCACAGAGTTATTGTAACAGCATAACTAAGCCCACCTCTTTTTCTGACTAGTTTTAATAAAGAAGACACATACACACTTCTCTCTGGAGTTTTCCATCTCTTCTAAATGTAAGGGAGGTCATTGATCAGGGAAGGTGAAGTACTAAATCAACGTGCTAGATGAAATGTCTTTGTATTCCTCCTTCATCACTTATTCCTTCGTATTACATAAGTACACAAATAAATGATAAAACCCCCTCAGGTTTCTCCCTAAGCCTTTCACTCTTATCATTTGTATATTCTGGCATTATCATAAAGTGATAAATGACTAGCACAGCATTGAATTTATGTTGTCATTTTAGTTGCGTGAAAGTGAGCTTCCATATAATACCTTCATAAAGACTATCAGTGTTAGAAAGACAAACACTGTTTAGCTGCTCAGAGGAAAGCTGATGTCTCCTGGTCCTGGTTTAAATTATATTTAGCATTTTAAAAAAGATGAGATCACACCTAAAAGCGAGGGGGAGGAAGACCGATGAACCCCACAGAAGCATGCCCTGCTGGCAAACCACTGGCTTTCACTGTGGAGACAGCTGCTCTCCAGCCCTCCTGGCTGAATTGTCCTGGGAAGTGCTTCAGTACAGATGGGAAGGAGGGAGCGAAGGCAAAAAAAAAAAAAAGGTCAGCATTGACAACACACCAGAAAACCATATTCATGTTAAGGGTGAGAGGAATAAGTACAATAAATTATGTGTTAGGAAAAGGCCTGCATTTTCATTGAAGAAAAATGGCACAAAAAGGAGAAAAATATTCTCTAGGTCCATATTTTATCATGATGGTTTTCAAATTAAACTTCACATGTGTTTTCCTATAAATAATGTAACTCTTCTACCCCATTTTTAATCTTGAAAAAAAAAATGAAAATGCTACAAAACTAAATGCTTAATGTTATAGATGTTTGCCCTGTATATACAGAAGCATAAACGTGTTTCATTCAAAATACATAATCTTGTTGCTATTCTTGTGGGACAGCTGATATCTATTCAATATATATACACTACATATAGATGGAAATTTGCTTTCTATTCTCTTTTTGGATAGAATCAGATAGCCTTACCTATATTCATGCTCATCTGTAAACCTCAGCTTCCCCGTATAACAAAGTTGTAACACAGTAGTTTCTCTGTGTTTCACAGCAGCAGCTTGAGGGGAACTGAATTGATGGGAAACTGAACATGAGCCAGCAGTGTGCCCAGGTGGCCAAGAAGGCCAATGGCATCCTGGCCTGGATCAGGAACAGTGTTGCCAGCAGGAGCAGGGAAGTGATTCTGCCCCTGTACTCAGCACTGGTGAGGCCACACCTGGAGTACTGTGTTCAGTTCTGGGCCCCTCAGTTCAGGAAGGACATTGAGGTGCTGGAGCAGGTCCAGAGAAGGGCAACCAGGCTGGTGAAGGGATTTGAACACAAGCCCTGTGAGGAGAGGCTGAGGGAGCTGGGGTTGTTTAGCCTGGAGAAGAGGAGGCTCAGGGGAGACCTCATCACTCTCTACAACTCCCTGAAAGGAGGTTGTAGCCAGGTGGGGGTTGGTCTCTTCTTCCAGGCAACCAACAGTAAGACAAGAGGTCACAGTCTTGAGCTCTGCCAGGGGAAGTTTAGGTTGGATATCAGGAGGAAGTTCTTTACAGAGAGAGTAATCAGGCATTGGAATGGGATGCCCAGGGAAGTGGTGGATTCTCTGTCCCTGAAGGTGTTCAAGAAAAGACTGGATGTGGCACTTAGTAACTGGGGTGGTAGTGGATCAAGGGTTGGACTTGATGATCTCAGAGGTCCTGTCCAACCCATCTTATTCTATGATTCTACAATTCTATGATTCTATGAGGGATCTTTGCAAAAGAAACTGGCTAAAATGAATTATATGGACCTGCAATTAGACTTCAGTAGAGAGAACATTTCTAGCTTAGGTAAGAATCAATCTTAACAGTGTAGAGCAGAAATACTGACCCTTCATGTTCATTTTATCCAAGTTCCACCCATGTGTGGATAGTCTTTCTTATCATCTACCTCACTAAAAGCTGGATTAAGTATCCCGGCTGTGTTATTGCTACACCTTCAAAGCTTTTTCAGATTAAAATTTTGTGTATTATTTTGCCCCCAGTGTAGGGTACCTAAAGAGCAAAGGTAGAAATCAAGAAGAGAGGGTATTTTCCTTACCTAATCTTCAGTCTTTCACTGAAGACTTTCTTCAATTCTTTCAGCTCATTTATCACAGCCTGTGCACTGAGACAAGTCCTGCTGAAACTTGCTTCCACGACTAAGCTGATTTTTGTACATGAGTAGCAGCTGATGCATTTTTGAAGGCCCAGACACATTTCTCCTTTTATTTTTTTGAGTAGTGAGGAATGTCCTTTCCTGCCTTTGTGAATGCTTTGCCATGTATCCCATAACACTTTCTGACAATGTGACGTGGATGACACAGGACAGATAAATCTGTCCATGGTCCTTCCCAGAGGGTTCTGACATCAAGTACAGGAAGACCCTGTGGGGTATGTAGGTTGCTGCATTACAGGCACTCTAGGGTCAGTTATATGGATGCATGGAGCACACAGTAAGGAGCATTTGGTACACCCTACTGTCCTTTGGCCTGTTGTTTCAGTGATCACAGAAAAAATAATGCCAGTCCCTTTGTGTCAGTATGTATTCCTGTGAAATTTGTTAAAGCCTTCTTAGTTTGCCTTTAGATTGCCAAGGCGCCTTTATCAGCACCTTGGTTATTTCATCACTGTGTATGATTTCACATAAATATGAAATTTCATATACAACTACATCTATACAAACACATATGTGACTGAGTTACTGATGGTTAGTAGGGCTTAACTGCATCTTTTCTGTGCCCCTTTCAAAGACATACAGTAATGGCAGCAAAACAGAAAATCAGGAAAGAGTCATTTGATAAATCCACAGCCCACAAGATTTCACTTTTCAGACAACAGGTGGAAGAAAACCTTGCAAATAGAAACTCTCAGAATTTCATGTCCCCTTTGGCTCATTCCCTATGAATATCTATGCAGGAGATAACATTTGGCACTTAAAAACTAAGTAAATGGGAAGAGCTTAAGTGATTGCTTTTCTCTTTGAGCTAATGTCAGGCTGTTCTTATTAACAACGTAAAATGAGTTCCGTGATATGAATGTACAAACTGTAATCAAATGCATTGATGTCTGCAGCTACCCAGTGGTAAAACATGTGGAAAACAACTCTTTATTATGAGTAGAATTAGCAAAGGATATGTCTCAGAAGCTTATAGTTGAGATTAGGACCCAGAGAGTATTTGGTAACAGATACATTTCTTCTTTATCCCATCCATGTCTGGAACGGTCAAAAGGAAGAAATTCTTGTGCTACTGCAGTATTTTCTACATGTTAAAAAAGAGGATGAATCTGACCTACAAAAGGACTTCAGCTATTCTGAATTCTAGCAAAGGTGAACAGGGTCAAATTCATGCCTAGAGTAACTGTTACATAAACATGTGAATGGAAAATCTTACTGGTTTTCAGTGAAAATTGAAAAGCAGTAAAGAGGCACAGCTGCTTGGACTCTGGGCTTGCCTTTTCTTTTCCGTTTTCCTGCTGTATGAGAAACATTATTAAATTCAATAAAGTCTTAAACAATTTTCTGTTTTGGTTCTTTTTTAAAAAGTCTGGAAAATTTACAGTTTCAGATATAATTCAGAATACTTTATTTACTACATTTGAAACATCTTGGCTAGAACTCCTCTGTTTCAAAGTTGCTTTATTTTTTAGTTTTTGGGTGTCCTATACACTATCTTGCCTATTTCCAAATGTACTGATTTATTCTAAGGGTAGATGCTTCTGGCTGAACTTTGGCAGGTCAGTAACAGGCTCCCCAGGGAAGTGGTCACAGCACCAAGACTGACGGAGTTCAAGAAGTGTTTGGATGATACTTTCAGGCACATGGTGTGACTCTTGGGGATGGTCCTTTGCAGGGCTAAGGGTTGGACTCAATGATCCTTCTGACTCAGCATATTCTATAATTCTGTGATTCTCTGATCTTTATTTTGGGGCAGTAGTAGAAATTGTTTAGAGAAATATTTTACTAATTTGTCACTCTGATAGTTATTCCTGTTTCTGTATTCCTTCTTTTTACTACTTTCTATTATAATAATTCTGTTATCAGCCCTATGTATGAAGCAGGACCACGATGCTTAAGTTTAGATTAACAAAATACTATTAATAGAGAAAAAAAACCCTCACAATCATCTACAGCTTTATAGGTTCACTTCTTACTGTCTGAGGAGAATTAATTTTATCAATGATTTCAGAGTTCATAGGCCTGGTCTGCTGGTGTTAAACAGTCTATCCACACTAGCATTTATAATCATTTTTGTAATGGCCCTTAAAAAATGTTAGCTAAATGTGACTGTGACACAATTTCTGGTTTTTGGAGAGCTGCAAAATTCAGTTACATATACCATTTTCCATAATGAAAAGACTATGTGTACATCCATTTAATTCCAGCCAGTTTCAAATCCATAGGTATCCTGCTACAAACGTTTTTGTTTAGAAAACAGGATATCATATAGGCGTGCTAGAAAGATATCTCTTTCAATAATACTCTTGGAGCACACTTGTTAAAAACAATTTCTTCTGGGGAGTATGCATATTACCTAGATACTGAGAAAAACACCAATTTAATAAACATTCGCTGTGGTTCTCAAAAAAAAAATAAAAAAATCCATGTCTGAAGGGATTCAGAATTTGAAGATTATCAGTGACTCTGTCCAAGGGAGAACCAACAAGCATTTGCCAGGGCATTTTAAAATGCAAGCCTGTAGCTTTTAACACTTCCCTTCACTGCAAATGTGATAGTCAGGCATATAGCCTAAAAAATAGAATGTTGTTTCTGAAAGCCAAAATACTGTGTTCAATTGTCTGCTTACTAAAAGTATGCCTTGATTTTTTTGCCTTTTTGTTTATGGCTCAATTAATTTTTGGATGAAAAAACTGTTTAGACTTGTGAGACTTAACATCTCTAGTTTTCTACAGCATCTGTGGAAATATGTGTTTCAAAGAACACATACGTAGGTTTTCTTGGATGAATACATGCCTAATTACTTAAAAACAGACGGTAAAGGTATTGTAGCTCTCAATCTTCAATATCAGCACAGACATGCATTATTAGATTTGGTACGGTAGTTTTGCAAAAATTACTACACCGTACTAGCAGATTTCCTCCAGTCTGAAAATAGTTTTGAGAATGACTTTTAAAGGTTAGCTAAATTAAAATACATTTCTATATATTCTTTCAATAGATAGATAGTTAAAAGGCATTGGGAGGATGAAAGTTTCATATTTATCTCAACAGCTTGCTATTAACTGTACAGTGGAGTTCGATTTTACTGAGTATGAGTCATAGTTCAACAAAATATTTGATAATTAAAAATAATATTTTTTATTATCTAGTGAGCTAATCCTTTCTTTTGAGTTACTGCAATTGACCGTAATAGAAACACTGAAAATACAGGCATCCTTAGAACAGAAGCATAGTAACATTCAGAGCTTCACATTGAATTGTACCTTAAAGGATGAGGTAGATTACAGCATCCGAACATCCTGAAAACCAGAGGTTTGTGGTTGTAATTTGAACATTCTCAGTAATATCTCTAAATATATTACTCATTAGCTCTTATATAGTGACTTTGTCAGAAGAAGACATTTTAGTAGTATGTTCCTTCTTGTGCCCTGTGCACTGTGGCTGTCTCCTGCTGACTTCAGCCCTGCACATCTGCAATCATTTCTCTTCATTGTCAACTAGAACAAGAATGGACTTGACAAACTTGGTGCCTGTTTGGCACCTCCCTTTGGATAGCTCTGACTGTGAGAATCCCTTTGCTCTACCTTTCAAAGGACCCAATTCTGTCCTTGTGCCTTAATTTTTCAGATAAGTGAAGTGAGGCTGGAAAAGTGCCATTCAAAAAGTTATCCAGAAGATAGGAAAAGAGGCCTACCTCTTGGCTCTTAGTCCAGATGTGGTTTTGCATATTTTTTTACATTCTGTATCAGGAAGTCTTATGAGATTGGTTCTAAAATCATATGCACAGCTTATATGAAGCAACTGGGGGAAAAAATGATGAAAAATAATTCATATTCAGTATCATAGTATGCAGACAGGCAAACAAATACCTTCTGATTCTTGAAGGATACTGCTGCCTCACACAAAAACAATTTAATATAATTTTATACTAGCAAAAATGGCATAAAATTTTTTTAACATATATCACAAGGAATATCATTTATATGTGTCTTATAACTGTATATTCAAATTCTGATTTTTTTTCTGTATAAAGTCTTAGACAAGTAAGTTTGCACACAGCATAGATACTCGGTATCATTGCACAGAAGGGATGGTTGCCTTCTAAGCTGGGATTCTGCCTTGTGTAGAAGAATGACAGGAATCTGAAGTCTCTTTACTTGTTCCCTAGTGAAACTAAACTAGAACTTTGCTAAGCATTATGATCTCAAGCCCAAAGATGTGAATCAGAAATCTTCTCAGAAACCTCATTTTACACAATTCTCATATTTACCCACTCTTAGAACCTGTTTTTTGAGATTTGCATGCCCAGAATGTCCCAATCTACATGTGGCTATGCTGCTGAAGTTGGACTAAAACCCTTCAACAGAACAGACTAAAATCTACATCTTTAAAGAGATTCTTAGAAGCGTGCTCAGAGCATACATAAACCAAAGAAAAGGTTGACTTGCTTACAAATGTAACCAGATGAGGAGGTAATAGGCAGTTTATTTGTGCTTTACTATTGTAACTTTGTATTTAGAACACGTGGTCAGAAACCTGGATACTGAGGTTTATTATTCTGATCAACTGGAAAAACTTCAAGAACATACCTCCCCTTTGTGAGCAGGCTGCCTAGTAGACTGAATTGGGAACATGTCTGAATGTGAGCTTGTGGGGAGTGAGAGGAAGAGGAAGTAAAAAAGAAATGGATGAAAGAAGTGCTCTTTACTTCTGCACCAGAAATAATGCAAAATTCAAATTGGGCAGGAGACTTAATAGAAGGAAGAGTCTGACGGGATAAGATAACAATGATGGTGCTCCGCTGACAGCAAGAGATTTAAGTTCCCAAGATTCATTCTATTCTCTTTAATCTGGTGTATCACTTGAAAAAGACTGTCACTTCTGGGAGCAGGAGTTGGCACATAGGACTTCTCTGCTTTCTGGCAGTTCTTCGTACTGTGTGACATTTTACTGTTTTTGATGTGACATATTACAAAACATGTTCCTGTACAGTCAGCTTCATTCCCAAAACATCCTTCTTGGTATGAAATAAGGAAAAACTATGCTTTTTATCTTTCATTTTTGTCACTTTTGACCAGATGTTTTCCTTGATATTTGTTGTATGGTATTGCATTGTTCACTGATGATTTCTGTGAGTCCTTGAGCTCTTCAACACATGGAGTTCTGGGGAAAAGGAAGTGGTGTGCTGCTTGACCCGCATGCTGTTATTTTCTTCAAATAACTTTGAGATCATTTTGACTGCAAGTGTTTGCCCTTGGGAAAGAAGAAACCGATTCTTCCCAATAGGGGGTGTGTTCCCGGACTGAGCAGAGAGCATCAGTTTTATGAAACTAATTTCCTAAAAAACCAAGGAAAATAAATCAATTTGCATCAATCAAACTGAATCAATTTGCACAAAGACGTCATACAGGGAATTATAGCACTGCGTATGGTCTGTCTTCACTTCCTTCAAAATAAACCAAATTAAATTTTGTAAATTTCTAAAGCATACCTGTAAATGTAACAAATTCATCTCTGGGGACTTGATATTTATTGCCAGTGTTGCAACAACATATGTTGAGCTCTTGCTTCTTTGTGATTTAAAATTAACAGCAATGTATTATGCTAGTTTAATGTTAGCATTTAGAATTGTTAGCAAACAGTTTGCAATCTGCTTTCTGTTTGATTATGAGGGTCAGGTTTTCAGAAATGGCTACTGATGCTGTAATCATATTTGTATGTACATTTATTTCATATATAAAATTTACTGCTGTGTTTGCAAACAACTATTCAGACATGTACATTGCTATGGATGGTTTTACATACTGAAGTGTATTTTGAAAATGCACGGTGACATGGAGAGGGAAAATAAGTCTTCCTTAATCACTGTCACTGTTAATACAAGAATGAGTGGGCATTGATTGAAGCAAAAGGGAAAAAGATTCATCACACTTAAAAAAACCTAACCAACCGCCCAACCAAAAGAAAACAGTGAAAAAGAAAATTGTAGATCTTCATGCAATGCATAAGTGGGCTGCAGAGGTCTTATCTACATACTGTTGTGGATTTAAGAGTTTGACAGGTTCATAAAGAGTAATTAATGGGAAAACAGTCTCTAAAAAAAGATTTGCAGAGAATATCACAAAGTTCCTGGAGAATGTTGAAAAATACCAAGTAAATATCAATATGTGCTTGTCTGTCTCCTCTACTTACCCTTTAATATCTGCTAATGGCTGTGATTAGAGACAGGATACTGAATGGAATGGTCTGAGTTGGTCTGAGTTGGTTTGACTGTTCTCTTCTGGTCACTGATGTCTAGACACTTGCAGATTTGAGCACAAATCTTGTGACTTAAAGTTGAGTAGAAGGTCTGTAGAAGAGAAAGAAGTTAAACATTGAAGGGTTTGAAATCTAAATCCTAAAACTACTTTGGAACATACTTTTCTTCTTATCCCTAGTCTCTCTTATAAATGGGGCATGAGATCCTGTTACTTATAATCCTTTCCCCCCCCCCTTGTAATTCTCTCTTTTTTTTTTTCTTTCCACAGTTTCTTTGCAACACTTTCTCAGATTGCAGTTCAATCACCGTGCCATGTCTTTTAGAGTGGTGGTTAAGAACTCCCTCAGACAGGGGGATGTACAGAGAAGGCTCTGTATGTCCTATCTATCACAGCTGCACAATGAGGCATCATGTGTAGACTACAGTAAAGTCAGTCCCTTCAGCAAAAATTCAAAAAACTGATTATTGTAATTTCCGTGTAACTAGATAATTTACTATGGAACTTTGTGCCACTCCATAACCATGTTTTTTAAAAATAATATTTAATTCCACTTAAATTTTAAAAATATATCATTTTCATGTGTAGTATTGGCAATCCTCCCCAGGGAAACCCTCACAAAATTGTCTTTCTTATCCCCATTGCATTCTTACTTTCATCAAAAACTAACAAAGCTTTTGCTCCTGCCTGGATTTATTTTTATTGAAAGCAGTTTTAATTCATGATTATGATTAACCCTAACGTGATTAATGCCAGAGCAGACCGCAGCAGTACTAAGGGGAGGAGTGTAAAACCTGAATGATTGGAATGAAGCCATTCTCCTACCCTATACTACGAAAAAAGGTAAAAAAAAAAAGTGGTGTGAGTGGGTGACTACTAGCTGCCTGACAAGTAGTCAAGCAGTAAGTAGTGTATGATGTAAAATTTACATCATAGGTTTTCAGCTCTGCTGATAAAAAAAGGTTGGAAAGTATAAAGAGGGACAATCCCCATGTCTGAAGCTCTCAAATGTTGTTTGGGGGTTTGATAAGGGAGAAGGGGAGAAGGCCTCTGCTGAAGTAGAGCTGAAAAAGAGAAAATTAGTGTGTTTATTACTTTTAAACCTTGCACAGTGCAGTAATCTGAACATCTTAACCAAAAACACGCATTAATTGGTCTGAGACAAACAGAAATGCAATGTAGAAACACTGAGGTTTAAGCAACAGTTGGATATTAGAAGCATAGGAACACATCCTATAAAGTCCTAGTGCTTTGCAAGTATGTTCTTTTATTTTCCACATGCTGATGCTGCAGAGGTGTTTGGTCTATTTCCGTTTGATTTGGAATTTTCTCAACAGGCTGCAGCTGGCTCAATAACATGATCACTTTGTCTCTGCATGGAGACAACGAGGGAAGAGGCAAGCAATACTTCTAAATACATGGTCTCGAGGTAAAAAAATCTTTTGTTTCAACTTTCAACACAGGAATGGTGAAAGAAGTTTGAGTTTGTGTGTTTATCTTCTATAATAGTTTCTTTTCTGACAGAGCTTCTGGAAATCAAAGGTAGATAGATGGCTGTCAGCATTCCTGCTGCAGTTCCAACACACTGCGTCATATATCATAGCTTGAAAGCTATTATCAAGTACCTTGATAAAGTCAGTTTGGTGACAATTTCTCAAATGATGGAAGACCAGTCTCACTTTGTGTCTGGGTACATGCGTGTATACTTCTCACTCAAAATGTGAGAGGCAGAAGAGGTGACTAAGAATGATATGCATTTTATAGAGGTGGTGGGGCTTTGGGAAATTTGTTCAGGAAAATGCTTCTGACATATGTTTGTTCTGAAAGAAAGGGACATACATGATGCACATGTGGAAAGGATAACAGATGAGCAGAGGTAAACAATCTTTTTTCATTTTCTGAATGGTTCATTTGTCAAGCAGTTTTGTTCAACTAAAATTATTTATTAATTTAGATTGAAATTGGCAGCTTCCTTTGGGATAAAATAGATAAATAAATGTGCTGATTTTGGCTGTTGTAGAGTTAATTTCCTTTGTACTGGCTAGTATGGCACTATGTGTTGGATTTGTGCTGAAGACAGGATTGATAACGTAGAGTTAGTTTTGTTATTGCTGAGCAGAGCTTACACAGAGCCAAGGCTTTTTCTGCTTTTTGTACTGCCAGGTTGGCAAGGAAGTTGGGGGTGGATGGGAGGCTGAGAGGAGATGCAGCCAGGACAGGTGATCCCAACTGACCAAAGGGGTATTCTAGACCTTATGTCATCATGCTCAATACATAAAGAGGGGGAGAAGAAGGAGGAAGGGGTGATGGTGTTTGTCTTCCCAAGTAATCATTATACGTGATGGGGCCCTGCTGTCCTGGGGATGGCTGAACACCTGCCTGCCCATGGGAAGCAGTGTATTAATTCCTTGTTTTGCATTGTTTATGTGTGGCTTTTGCTTTCCCTAACAACCTGTCTTTATCTCAATCCACAAGTTTCTAGCTTTTACCCTTCTGATTCTCTCCGTAATCCTGCTGGTGGGGGAGTTAGTGAGCAGCTGTGTGGGGCTTGGTTGATGGGTGGAGTTAAACCACAACAGTAAATAAAGAGTTCTGTGTGAGACAGAAACTAGAAAAAAAAAGAACTTTTGTCTTTCCTTTTTGAGAGCAATGACTATGGTTTTCATAAAACACTAAGAGCAAAATATTAAGGTTGACAGAAATATTTTCATCTTAAAGACACTTCTTTCAAATGTGCTTTGATTATTGAATTTTTTTTAGAGGAATAAAACACAAACCATAATATTTTCAGCTCTGATATAAAATTTTTAGATATTACGTGACAGATAAAGGATATCTCATGAAAAAATGTTTCTCATATGATCACTTCCCAGTATGAGATTAAGAATAATTTTATGTCTGTTTCAAGGTTTACAAAAAAAAGGACGTTGCATAATAAGAGGATAATTTTTTTAAGCAGATCACGATTTGCTAGAAGTTGCAAGTACATCATCATAATTGTGCAATCTATGGTTTACATAAACTATTGTTCATAGTCTTAGATCAATTATTGATTTCCATGCAGAAAGAGTCAAAATAAAATAAGAACCTAAAAGAGAATATGAGATACCAATTCAGTTTAGGCATTTTACTTTAATTGAATAAAACTCCTTTATTGTAAATTCTATTGTAATAATAACAATTGTTGTGTATATGTTATAATTGTATTGTAATAAAAGAATAAACTGTTTGAATACAGTGCAAACAGTAAAATTTTGTATATGTCTCTCTATTCATCAGAATATCTTAGTTTTCAAAGCTCTTTACTAAGTATTCTCCTGACTACCCATTGATAAAAATTCATCAGTTCTGTAAAGTTTATTTGATTTTATTTTGTTTGTGGTGATGAGAAATAAAAATAAACTAATAAACAAAAATTACAGTTAAGCATTGTAACTGTTTTTCTCTTAGTATTGTTTTGCTATCTGTACTTATTAGATAGCTGACTGGATTTATTTGTCTCAATGGAAAATATTTCTCAGAACAATTTTGAGTTAGAGAATACTTTCTAAAGATTGCAGTATGAATTCTACAAACAGACAGAAAAAGCCTTAACAAAATCTATCTGGGCATCAAAATGATCTGAGATGATGAAGGAAAATTACACTGTTGTCAAAACACTATTCAGTATTTGACAGCATTCATTTTAGGGGTAGAATAGAACAGCTTGTTTGACCAAAAGCTACAGAAACTTTTTAGCTATTTGACACATTATTTTTTGCCATAAACAAGCTTTGAGAGAGCTGCCAATCATTTGTATGTTGTAAGAAAAAAGAAAATATCCTGGACAACAGTGAAAGTCAGTGATTCAAGTCTTTCAAACCAGACTCCTCAAAACACATTCATTTGGGGAACATGGTAGAGAGTTTCTTTATGTTTTATGTGTATAGGGGATGCAATTACTGAATAGGAATTTAGTGCTGAATTTTTAAAAAAGAATTCTTGGCTTGCACGTTGTGCTGATTTTGACTGGGATGGTGTTCTTTTTTTCCCATAGTACAAGGCCATATTTTTGATTTGTGCTGAAATCAGGGTTAATTAAAACATCAGGGATGTTTTTTTATATCACTGAGCAGTGCTTACATAGAACCAAAGCATTTTCTGCCTCTCGCCCCACCCCATCAGCAAGGTACCTAGGGATGCACAAGATGTTGAGGGAGCACACAGCTGGGACAGCTGAGGCACACTGACCCAAGGGACATTCTATATAAAATGGCATCATGCTTAGCATGTAGAGCTGTGGGAAGAAGAAGAAGAAAGGGGGGGGGGATATTTGGAATAATGGTGTTTGTATTCCCAAGTGATCATCACACATGATGGAGCCCAGCTTTCCTGGAGATGTCTGAGGAGCTGCCTGATGATGGGAAGTGATGAATGAATTCCTTGTTTTGCTTTGTCTGTGTGCATGGCTTTTGCTCTCCCATTAAGCTATCTTTATCTCAGTGCATGAGTTTCCTCACTTTTACTATTCTGATTCTCTCCTCCATCCTGACACAGGGGTAGTGAGCAAAGGGCTGTGTGGTGCTTGGTCCTGAGCTGGGGTTAAACCACGACAGACACTCAGTAACCTAAGGACTTAGTAGGAGATTGACTCTATGAGGAAGTCTACTTCATTTAACCTGTTAGGCTTCCCGTGCTCTGCTGTGGAAAAATAGGAGGCTTATTCAATTTATAATTTCAGCCAGAAGAGTGTATCCCTAGACAGATACCACATAAATATTACTGCAAACTTCTCTAGGAATCTGGGGAGTTTCCTATAGATCTTGATTTAGCAAAGTTTACTGCTATCATACCTCATCTAGGTCCGTTACATCGCAGTTAACAAAATCCTAAAGAAATATGGAAAGTACTCAACAAGTTTCTCCCTTTATTTTTTTTCACCATACCTTCATTACTCAGCACTAACTATTCATAGTACAATAACGTGCATGTGTGTCTGTGCATGTAAATAATTTCTTTGTTGCAAAGAAGGTGTCCTGATAGCGCTTCAGAGGATAGGCAGTAGCAGATGAAAGGAACATAAGGTAATAATTAGAAAATTACAAGCAGCAGTGGTGATAAACAGTGGGCACAGCTGTCTAGTTACTGTCAGGCTCTTTGTGAGCAGCAAGGCAAAGGTATGTTTTAACAAATTACTTCATTATGAATATTTTAAATAACTGGAAAGGCGGAAATGTCACTTGAAGGGATTACCACTTTTGAAGGAAAGAAGAAAGAGTAGATATTTGTGGAAAGTAGTCAATCGAGACAGTCATAAATTATCAAGTCCATTAGTGCAATGTTAAAGAAGTCTAGAGAAAGTATGTGTTATTGAGGTTGTTTTATCAAGAAAATAATGAAGAAAAAGGTCTATACCAGTCTGCTCACAATCTGGATGCTCAGGGCGGCATTTTGCTATGAATATATAAAGAATGGGTGGAGAAGGAAATACAATAATGCTCTCAAAGATGTTGGCAAAAATTCAAGTAGTCGATTAACACAGTAACACAAACAGGATATAAGTAAAGACAAGCAACTCTCCTTCCCCCCTCCACCTCTTCTTTCTTGCCTGCTTTTTCTTTTTGAAAAGAAAAAACCCAAACAATGAGTGCTGTCAGCAAATCACCAAAAGGTATATCTTTACAGTTTTTTTCTGAAGAGCATCAGGATGGGTAGCTGACCTGTACATGTAGCTCCAAAGTCTGTGCTTCTACCTGTCAGCACACCCGCCTTCTGAGGGCAATAGGCTGCTGGCATTTGCTCAGGCTGTCCATAGGCAGTGTATGGTCCTCATGGACTGTCCCTGGCAGAGCTGGATGGGGGCAGATCTAGCTGAAATACATGTCCTGGGCATTTTTGGAACTATGCTACATTATTTACTGGGAAAGAGGAATGACTTATGTAAAAGTAACAGAACGTTGCACGGGGGAACAGAACTGGACAAAGAGTGATAATATCTAAAATATTCCAAGTGGCAATAATTCCGGTAAATAAATTTGTTCATAGAAATTAAGACAGAATTTTCATTTCATTGGATATTTTAAAACTTAAAAATTGGTTTTTAGTTAAAGTTGCAAGAAAACATCCACATTTTCCATTGAACAAGAAATCAGAAATACTGAACCCATTAATTTTGCATAATTTGTGTCAGTTTAATAAGATGAATCTTATATAAATTCATGATGTTAACTGTAATAATGAAGTATTATATCACAAAGATAATATGAAGCATTTAGCTGGCAAAACAGGAACACCACATTTTAATTGAAGGCAAAATGAAATTTTTTTTAAATGCATTGCTGACACTGAAGTGAACTGCAACCAATGAAATCTTTTTGTCTTGGTCAATCAAGTTTTTCCATTAGGAAATTTTATCTAAAACTTTTAAATATTTTAAACTTATGTTTACTAATTTTGCATGCAAAAAATAAATTCTACCCTTTTGAGAATTTTCAATCAGGAAGATATTTGGAAAAAAAATCCTAAATATGATTTTTTTTGGTATTCATATATCCTGAAACTCTCAATATTTACATATGTACACTATTAATGGGTGAGGTAAATTGGCTTTGAACAGTTATTCTATAGCAGCAAGGTTTCCATTAGTCCAAATACTTAAAATTTTAGAATAAATGAATAGAAGGTCTATGCTGCTTTCTCACATATTATCAGTATCAGCTATTCCTTTACATATGTTGGTGTAGCCTGTCCTTTATAGAGTTTTGGCTCTAAAAATAGACAACTTGTGGTTTTCTACTCTAAGTAAAAGCATTTTTATGCATATTAAGTTAGTAACTTCATTTAATTCTGATATTTTGGATTTTTCCCCTCTTCATTTTTGAACTTGCATAGAGAATACAAAGCTTTCATGATTTTATGCCAGGAGTTAAAGTGAAAGATTACTTTTGTAGGTATGCCATTTATAAGTTTTCAATCAGAGATCTTTTTTTAATAGAAAACATTTCAGAGTTCTCACAACGCACTCAGTTTAGGAAGATTTAATGTACTTAGAGATCACAAATTTTGTAAAGTGCTTCATTTTATGGCTTTCTATCACTTTAGTACAGCTCTATCTTTAGAGTAGTACTTACAGCATCAGAAATAGTAAAGTGAATGTCACTGTCATGACAGAAATGTCTTTTTCAGCAAAGCGTAAGTGAGGATACAGTTCAATACTTTTAACAGAATGCAGCTGGAATCATGAAAGTGTCTGGTATCTTCAGTTATGAAATTTCAGAATGGTGCTAATAAGTTCAAAACCTAATCAAGTGATTTGTACCACCATTTTCATTGGCAAAATGGAAGTAGAACTCTTAAATGACCAGGGAGGAGACAGGGAAATCTTACATCAAGGCGAATCACTTTTATGTGATTTCCATGGTTCTGTGTGCTACTGTTCACTATTGCACAACACAAAAAGTGCTACAAAAGTCTATAATGACTGACAAGCTTATTGTTAAATGGGAAGTGTGGGAATTTTTAACTATTGCAAAAGACTGTGACTTTTTTTGTAGTATCTTTTTTTTTCCCCCTGTTGTTCTTGTCACTAATTTTCTACATGAATTGTAATATTTCATGAATTTTTCAAGAATCAGTCTCCAGGAGAGCAACAGCAATGGACACAAAATTAGATCCCCTGAAATGATAATCACACATTTGTGATTTAAGCATATTTAGATTGATGGTGTTGTTCGGAGTTGTGTTTGACATGTGTATGAGACAGTCATAATTTATTTCATCTGTGCATCTGGAAATATTTGCAAATGGATCTTCAAAACATGCAACAAAAATAACACATGAGATCTGAGTGGGATATTGTAAATAAAGGTGCACTTGGATAAGAGACAATTTTTTGAGAACAAATGCAATAAATTCTCTGTGCTTTCTAAACCTAGAGGTTTCTTTCCTCCTCAAGAAGAGATTGGGGAAGTGAGTAACATATGAAATTTCCAAAAGCAACTGAGAGTCAAATCTTTTCCTACTCTGTATAAAAAAATGAGGGAATACTTGATACAGACTACGCGAGTACCTGACTGTACAGGTTAGGTTTACATTTACTGATAGCACCTGCCAACCTGCTTCAAGTTCGTGACTTACCCTGAAAAATAATGAAAGCATCTTATAGTGCAATGATTTTAGCAGGCGTGGTGGGGCAAGCAGGGAACTCTGTAAATATGTTCACGTGGTCTGAAAATGGAAATGCAACAGTGTGTTGGTTTTATAGGGCTGAACAATTCATAGCAGAAAAGACAAGGAAGGCTGGAATTGTTGCTTTCAGACATTAAAGGGTTATTAAAAGGCCCTGAATATCAGGATTGAAGGGTATCATCCCAAAATACTGAAAGTCTCTGAGCTAGAATCTGGGTCAATTTCACATGCTTAGAAACACTCAGATTAGCTGAGAGAACTATATGTTATAATATGGCTTCTGTAAAACAATCATGTGTATTACTTCTCTGAAATTACAGATTGGTACATGTTAGCCCCTTTATACTTTCAAATCTACGCACTTTTAAGAATATGGTTTGCCTAATAAGACTGGACTCAGTAAAAGGTCAAAGCTCAGGAAATAAAATCTCTTTTCTATCGAAACAAGACCTAAGTTACTAGTTGGATGCCATGCAAGATGCAATATTGCATTTTTTAAACTACTTCTCTCATCCAGTCAAATTTATATTTATAATTGTGTATACAAAATGAACGTATTTTTTTTTTGTTTGTCAGTTTTTGAAGAAGAGCTGTTATTTCCTGCTGTCTACGTCAGGCACACTCTGCCTTTGAGAGTGACAGCTCTTGACACTGTACATTAGTTTCATTATTGACATAATGCTGAAGTAGTTTCTGAATAGAAAATTGTCAGGATAGTTTTATTTTTTAATCTCCTGTGGTTTATTTTTCATGTGTATGTATAAGAAAAAGCTGAAAGAAACAGAAGATATAGCCAGCCACTTAAGCTAAGAAAATATACTCCTATCATCAAGTTAAAATATGTCAAAGCCACAGCAAGTGCAGAGACTAAATCTCCAAGTGAGGATATAACACATAACATGTATAAAGACAAAATACAGTGTTCCCAAAATAAAACATTGTCTTAAAGCAACAATAGTAGCAATACCAATTAAGCAGCAACTGAATTCCTTTAGATGTTGGTTAAATGCCATAATAGACATTGTGTGCTTGATCCCTTGAAGTACTGAACAGTCCCATTTCCTGTTGATTGGTGCTCAGTATCTTACAGAATCTGGCACCTGGGGAGGGTTTTCAAAGGCATCAATACCAGCTTGGTGCCTAACAGCTACTGACTTCCAAAGAAAGGGATTTTGGCTTCTGACTGACAGATTGTGCCTTTGAAAACCTTCTTTCTGATGTTAGCCAGCACTAAGCAACACTAGTATATCTACAAAAGAAATTAATTCCTTTCCACTTACCATTAATTCTTTAACTCCATTTCTGCTAAGAATAGTCCGTGCTATAACCTACAGGAATACATACTTTTTGGCAGTCAGCTTATGCAAAATGCTTATTTTTCTTCTTGTTATTTACCATGCCATCTGGCATTATGTGTAAGATGGAAGTGAAATTAAAACCAACCTATTAATAAAAACGATCCCATCTTTGACCTTGAAATGCTCCATAGATCCATGACCCCATTACTTGAAGTTTGTTGTTGGATATCTGGCATTTCAGAAACCTGAATGAACAATATCCATTAAAATTGAGTTTATATATAATTTATTTTCATTTTAACAGAATGTGTCCTTTAATTAAAATGTGAAATTGGAAGAAAAATTAATTTTAAATTTAGATTTCTTTTAGTTCATATGAGCTTTTTTTTTCTTTTGAAAAGAGAAAACTTATCTTTTTTAAACTGCAGAAAATAATCTAGGTGGCAGAGGATGGGAAATACCTGTGTGCACTTTTTAAGTTGAGTTGGTATAAGTGTTAGCTTTACATCTTTTTTTTTTTTTTAAGATAAAATTACTGTATCCAAGATACTTGATGAAAACCATGTATTGTGAAAGCCTATACAAGGAGCTTTTCCTTTTTCCTCAAGGTTGTGATATAGCTTTTATTTTTTCCTGTTTCTCTTTTCATTTGTTATAAACACCGCTATACTTTCTTCAGAAACAAAGTCTGGGGGAAAATAAGGATACTATTTGCTGGCATATACCTCTGTTTTGGGGTTTAAAGTATCCCAATCATAGAAACTGAATCTATTGTTGTTTCAGCTATGGCAACCATACACAGGATTTTAATTACTGGACATATTTTTCCTGAATGAAAGGTGGACATTGGATCCCTCAGTTCTTAAAGATTTAAGTCAATCATGTGATGTGGATAAAGGAGGCCACTTAATTATCTGTAGCACAAAAAATTTGTAGGCCAAGTGGAATACATTTCTCTATGAAATTGTTGTGAAAGCCAAGCCTAATCCTTAGAAAGATGTCTGTTCTAATCCATCCTTTGTGAAATCAAACCTAATACCGGCCTAGTGTAAATCCAACATTATGAGATGGAGATGATGGCGGGGATTAATGCTGTGTCAATAAGTGATTCTTCAGTTTGGTGGAAAAGTTAAAAGAACCCCAAACACTCAACCAAAAAACCCTATTGAGTCTGTCCTGGGCAGAGTATAGCATGTATTTCTCCTGACTGATTCAATTATCCCATGTGATATAATTAAAGCAGTGAAGAATCAATCAACAGTGACAATGTTCTTTCCATGCACTTTGAAGGAAGGAAATTATTCACTTCTTCCAATATCAATTTTGTGATTAGACTAAAATAGAATTAAAACTCATTAGGAAGTATAGAAATAGTCATACAGTGGGAACTCTTGTCTGAAAAGACTGGACATTTTAACTTGAAAACCACTGTCATTAAATCTGAATTTTAAATTTGTATTCCAAAAATTCATGTCCAAGAAAAATTTAGAAACAGAGTTGGTTTTTTTTCTTCTAAATGTTATTCAGAGTCTGATATTTTCCAGTAAATTCCTGCTAAAGGAACACACAAACAGACCTTTGGGTCCATACTGATTCACAAAAAAGAGTGCTTTGTCATGGAACAAATTACACTAATTTGTAATTTAACAAAATACTTTGCAGTAATTAGCAAGGGGAAATCCCTAGAAAGTTATCACAGGACAGAGTTTATTGGATGAATGCCTTTAGTATCTAACTCAGAGATCCTTGTATTGACAGGAAGATAATATTTTATAATGCATTATTGATAAGTGTAACAGCCAAGTTGTGTTGAATTTTATTTCTAACCGTTTTCCCTATAAGTTAGTTTTAATGTAATGCAACTTACCATTTGTTCCCCACAGGACCATCTATTTTTAATTAGCACATGATTATAATTTAGTATACATTATTGTATTATTTATGGCATTTAGGCAGAAGGATAAGAAAAGGAATAGGCTGTGGCTATTTACTGAAGGTATTTGTTTGTTTACAATCTTTGTTGAATTTATAAGGTAAGGAAGACTAAGAGAATGCATTGGCTGGATGTAGTTGCAATTTTAGCAGCCTCAAGGAAGTATATATTTGAACAAAATACTTCAAACACATTGGAATAGCTTCCTCTTTACTTTCATTACTGCAAGTTTTGCGTTTCAGTTTATTTTTTTAATAAAAGTGCCATTTATAATTAGATTAAGGATTAATAGCCTAAGTAGGTTTAGGAGGGCAGATATGTCTCTCTGAGTGTTAGCTGGGGTTAGATCTGGGGGCTGAGAAAAATGTAAACCAGAGATATATTTTGATGGAAGTTGTTACTAATGAAGCATAAATATTAACAAAAAAGCGAAGAACTTTTGACATAATGTTATTACTTAGAGAAAGGACTGAACTTCCCATCTTTCTACACATATTCCTTAAAACAAACAAACAAACAAACCAACTAAAATAAAAGTCAAAAACTAAGAAATGCATTTTAATTGATCTAACCTTTTATCTAATTCATCTACGTCTTCTCTCAAGTGAAACGGAAAATGACATTAGTGTTATTGTAGAAATCACAGAAGAAGCATTCAATTCATGATCTGCTAGGTACCATTTCTTGTTTTCAGTAAACTGTTGAAAAAATCTCCCAATCTCACTAATATTACTGACAGTTTAAGTTTCCTAAATAAATAAGTGTCAGGTAAAATTGAGACAATAATTCAAAAATTAGATAAGGCAGAGCATAAATATTTCAGATTTATACATATTTCCATTCCTGAAGATTGTTTTGAGATAAATTTTAGCAACATTAGTTAAAAGAATTTCATGTTTAAAAAGACAATTGAAAGCCTTATAATTTCAACTAGAAACACTTTTCTTCACCTTCTTTAAAAAATCTGTTATTTACACAACTCTACTCACAGCACTCTTAACTGATTAGTGATCCACACATCAAGAAAAAGTGCCTGTTAGCTTTTGCTTTTGGTTTCTTGAGATGAATTGTAGAAGCATAGAATACTCTGAGTTGGAAGGAACCCATAAGGATCATCAAATCCGACCCTTAGCCCTGCACAGGACTGTCCCCAAGAGTCACACCATGTGACTGAGAGTATCATCCACCTCTCTGTCAGTTTTGGTGCTGTGACCACTTCCCTGGAGAGCCGTTCCACTGCCTAACCATCCTCTGAGTGAATAATTTTTTCCTAGTATCTAAACTAAACCTTCCCTCACAGAGCTTCATGCCGTTCCCTCAGGTCCTGACGTGAGAGAGAAGAGATCAGTGCCTGCCCCTCCACCTCACCTTGTGAGGAAGTTGTATACCACAGTGAGGCCTCCCTTCAGTTTCCTCTTCTCTAGAGTAAGCAGGAATAGTGTGTTTATTTTTTTGTGGCATAAGTTTTTCATCAAGCTATAAGTGACATCATCGGAAAAGAGAAGTTTTGGGAAGTTTTTGTTTCTGTATCAGCTACTGAGGAAATATGATTAAAGAACGTTGGCTTATTTTGACATTTATTAATATAATGCTTGAGCAATAATACCAGAGAGATGGAGCCATGGTAACATTTCAGGTAGTTCAGTGATTTCATAATTACAACTCATCATTGTATCAGTTTTAGGTAATTTAATCTTCCTGGATAAATCTTCTGAGACTGATTTTTTAAGAAAAATATTTTGAACTTGACTTTTTTTTTTTTGAATGAACATAAATACAAAAAAATATGTGTTTCATTTACTAAGGAGGACCAGCATTGGTGTGACTGGGAATGCATAATTAAAACAGATCACATCTAGGAAGGTTCCAGTTCACATATTTGCTTTGGTAATTTTCTTGATACCAAAAATGCTACTTAAAGTTCATATGGGATGAAGCAGTACCCTTGAGAAACCCACAGAATTTAGCAGAATATATGTTTCTATGCATAGAATCTCCTGCCTTAAGAATATTCAAAGCTGACTGTTTCGCTGTCTGTGCATCTTGAACCTGCCTGAGTTCAATCTTTTCACAGCATTTTTCTCACCGTAAATGGTTTTAAATAAATGAATATGTTTAAGTATTGCCCTTAATGAGGATGTTTTTCAGATATTTTCTCTAGCTTAAATGGGATTGGTGGCGATTGACACTACTCTCAGCACTGCTCCTGAGTTAACATCATGGAGGTAATGATGACTGTTGGGCTCAGCTACTTCTGCATATAATATCTTGGCAGTAAATAAGAAAGTAACAAGAATTATTAAATGTTTTAATTTTTAATTTTTATTTTCCCTGGAACTCCAGCAGAGTGTAAAAATCCTGTTGGTTGATTGTTATGCATTTTTTTCTGTAGCCTTTGCAAACTGATGTTCCAGTATAGGATAAATTTATCAGATTTATCATCACAAGAAGACCTGAGCAGCTTACTGCAGTGTAGTTTCTGGGGTAAGCACAGAGATACTTCAGCAGACTGTGCTTCTTCCGAGGACATTTCCAGACTGTTATCCAAGCCCCCAGATTAAGTTTTCCACTGTGACTGATTGTACTTTTCAAAGACAAGTTTCAAAGTTCTCATAAATACACTCCAATATTTATAAAAAGGTTGATTCCACCTTCGCTTTCTAGTCCTTATCCTTGGGTGAAGGAAGCTTCAACAGACCTACCTGCTCTCCAAAGCATTTCAGGATAGAAGAGTATGTGGCCTTTGGAGGACTTGGAGTGTGTATTGTCAAGACTTTTCGATTAGTGGAGGACCATCCAAACTGCAGTCTTTCACCTGGAGCTGGACTATGTTGCTGTTGTGAAGACCTCTTAGTATCATAGCATTCAACATGTCAAAACAATATTTTGATTATGAAAGAAATAAGTTGTATACACCTTCTGATGATATGATGGGGCTCTCTGAAGCCATCTGAACTTTACTTATTTTATGTTCATATTACTTTAAGAACTAATGTAGAACTTTCTTAAATACAAGAGAGTAGAATCACACTAAATACCTTAAAGTATTTCAGCCTAGCATCTCATTATGGCTCAAAAAAGGCATGGGGTTCTTGTAAATCCACTGTCCTCCTGGCCAGTCCTGTGTGGATGTCTGATACCTTAGATTATGTCTGCAATGCACTGCCTAAACAAAGGTAATGTAAGTGCAACCTCATGTCTTGTCATGTCCAGTTGGATTTTTGTGGGAGACAGAAATGTTAAAGGTCAATGACTCAATCGTCCCTCTGCAAAAGCAAGAGGGTGCTTTGCTGAGGCAGGTTTGCAACCCCTAACCGAACGGGAAAAGGACAGTTTTTGGTTGTGTGGTGCAGAAACCTCTGATTTGCATAGGACAGAGGGAGGTGTGCACCCACCACTGGAGGATGACCCCAAGAAACCAACTTTTCTTTAGATAAAAGAAAGCCCGGTTGAGCCCTGAGACCTACTGTATTCCTGATAACCTGTGACTGATATCTTAAATAAACTGTTTTCTGGCTGGATAAGGGAAAAGGTCAATAAGAAACAGATCCTGCAGAGGTGGGGTGATGGCTAATTCCTTCTAATTCCCTCTAATAAAGCTCAACTGGCTCAACTATGCAGGCACGAGAAGCAGGACCAAATAGCAATCATGTCTTAGAAGGAGTAGTAAACCATTAAAGTCCCCTGAGAGACCTATAGACTCATTTCTGGGGCCTTTATGAGAGGACTTCCCATGATCCACAGTGTTGCATCAGACAATGTAAACACCTACCCACTAGGGAACTCTCTGCTTTGTGGGCTTCCCCCACCCCCCACAGATCAAGACTATGACCATCACTTTGACCGACGGATAGCTAAATTGCAACAATTAAGTCTCATTGCTGGACCTACGGGTGGTGATATCTTTATCTCCACTATCTACTGCTGTCCTTCCCTCTCTTACTTTCTTTTCCTTATATATTTTCTTGGGTGATATCTTTATATATTTGTATTGTTATATTTCTATAGATAATAACCAAAATGGCTACATACTGCCTTTCCATTGAAGGCAAAATATTCTAAAATTAACCTACCTTTACTTATATATACATATATACATATATATATGTGTATGTATATATATAAACACTGGTCATTAAGTGTTGTTTCACTATAATCTACCCCAAGGGATCCATTTACAAGAACTTCAGTTACCCCACCTCAGGGACTAGTTGTAACAACACTATATCACAATTTTAGAGACCTTTTTCCAGACTTTGTAATGGCCATCTCACATTTAATATTCAATATGATGTGGGCAGAGATGGAAAGCACCTCACTACATGATAAATGGAATTGTCTTCAACACAGGTTTCCTAACTTCCCAGGCAGAGTAAAGGATTGAGTTTCTCACATCTTTCTTTTATCAACATCTGAATATGCTGACTATTCATCTATGGAGGGAAAAAAAAATGAACACACACCTCCTCCACTTATTTTTCTGATTCAATGCGTATGGAATGAAGCAGGGCTCTTGAGAAACCCACAGCACTTAGCAGAGTAGAGTATACGTATCTATACTTTGCTTTACTGTTTCTACACTTTTCTGTGGATCTTGCCTCACATCTCCAATCAACTGTTCATACTCCAGCTAAATTTTAGGAAATTCCTAAAAAGCTTGCTCTCTCCCATCCATTGTTCAATGCACTCTAAATTAAGACTGTAACATATGCAGCATGTAAATATGTGGGTGTTACAGAAATTCAAAGGCAATTCAATTAAGAAATGAAATGCC
Organism: Pachyramphus minor; assembly: GCA_013397135.1. Lineage (NCBI taxonomy): Eukaryota > Metazoa > Chordata > Aves > Passeriformes > Tyrannidae > Pachyramphus > Pachyramphus minor. Next base: position 117,650 of record VYXB01001736.1, on the reverse strand, counting down.
AAGGAACTCAAGAGCTGCACTTCCAAGAGCTTATTTTTAGTGTTCTGCAATAAGGTCTTCATGAAAGTGTTTGGTAAGAGACTAAAAGGGCCTTTGGACACTAACAAGTCATGACAGCTAGCAGGATTCATAAGTAATTTATCAGTCACGGGTCATCTGGAGACTGTAAGTCAGGTTCTGAAGAGGACAGCTGCAAGTGTATCTTTTATGGAGTGTAAAAAAGATCCTTGATTTAGTGGAAGTAGAAAATGGTCTTGGAAGCTTTGTACAAAATACTTCAGGAGATGCAATGGACACACTTAAAAAATTTATTCGAGTTTGAAAGGTTATATCTTTTCAATGAGCAGAACCTTTTTATATAGGAGCTTTTTCAGAGTAGCTGTTGTGTGAGAATCTTGCAACAATCACAGGAGGACTAGGAGAACCAGGAAGGATTATCAGGCTAAACAGATTGCCTCGTTCATTTGAGCTTTGTAGATACTTTTATCACATATTTTCTTTAATTTCTAAAAAATATTAGAACAACTATGAGAGTACAGAGACTCAAAGAACAAATAATGTTGACTCAGAATAAATATACAGAAGATTAGACACAATGATCAGGTTAACATGAATAAAGGAAAGAGTACAGTGACAGTTAACTTTAGAAGTTATAAAAACAAATTGCCTAATATGGCAACCTTACCTAATGAAATATAAAATATGGATATTATAACTAAGATGTGAAGGGGAAGAGTAGGACTTCTTTCCTTTCTTTCTTCTTTTTTTATTCTAAAGAATTAAAAAGAGGAATTGACAGGTAGTGTATATTTCTCAATCAGGGTTAGTTTGCATTTAAGAAAAGAATAAAAAAATATGAGAAGTTGCACTTTGGAAAAGACTAAGATCAATCTGCCATTAGTTCTTCAGTAAATATGACCTTATTTTAAAAGATGCTGAACATTCCTGTTGTGTTAGACATTAAATTAGTAATTGTTGGGTCAGAACCAACTTGGGGCGGGGG
>VYXB01001736.1:38487-116619 GCA_013397135.1 Pachyramphus minor | reverse complement strand
GTGGGAAGGGGAACAGATGGGTCAAAACTCACAGAAGTGGGGTGGCATTGTATCCCTAATGGAAGGTCCCTGGAAAGCACATGGGGAAGTCCTGGAGTAACTGTTAGGCAAAAACATCCCAGGAAAACTATAACATACCACACCTCCTGGAGCCCATCCTCAAATTGGCAGGGATGGTGAGGACACTGCCCATCAACCTGACCTGGAACCCCAGAGTGGCTGGTGGGTCAAAGGCCCCACCTGGTAGGGTCGACCATAGGTACCAGAGCAGATAAAACCAAAAGTGTGTGTTTGCCTTGTGTTGTGGCCCTGCCATCAGATGTGTGAAAGCTGGTCTTTTGCAAGGTTCCAATGGTAGCTATATGATCTGTCTCTCCTTCCTTCTTCTCCCTCCTTCTTCTCTCTTCTCTTTCTTTGCTCCTTTCTTGGTGCCTTGGGTGCCTCAGAGCTGGAGGGATTAGATTTTGACTTAAGTGTCATGGATTAGTATGTGCTGGGTCGTTATTGTGGTGGAATATTTTGTCTAGATTGTGTGGTACCTTTTTGAACTTTTGCCACATTCCCTTATTTTCTCTCCTAAATTAATAAAAGTAGCTCTTGGGAACAAGTCCATGGCTTATAGTCGTAATGCTATCTCAAGTGTTAAAGAACCCTATATATATACATTAAAGTAAATCTCCTGGCTGAGCCCCCGAGCTTGCAGCTCGTGGCTGAAGTGTTACATCTTGTTATATAACATTGTCGTAACAGTATTAGGGAGCAGAATGGCAATGACATTAGAACTGTTCTCCTGGAAGAGACATAGGTTTCAACCAGTATTTTGTCCATAAAATTATCTGGAAGGTGTAGTAAGGAAGCGTAGTAAGAGAGCATAGTAAGGGAGCATAACAAGAGAACACTGAAATGGGAAAAAAACCATGGAATAATTTGATTTAAATTTACATTTTGGGTTGTTAATTTTCTAGTAATCTGAATGCATTCTGTCCCTAATCTTTGGTTACTCAGGAAAAGCTTTGCAATATGGTAGTCAATACTTTCTCCCAATTTGGCAAGGACTTCAAATGTGTATTGACTCATAATGCAAACTGGCTAGTTTAGGCATTAATACTCATTACTCAAAGCCTTTCAAATGTAAACATTGATAAAGTTCAAAATTTTATGGAATTATATTCTTCTGTATGGATGAAATAGTAAGTAGAGCTGAGAAATACAACCTCCAACTTCTGATGAATAACATATGGAAGACCCAAGTCTTCATGCTTTCAAGTGGAATAGGAATGGAGCCATGAGGCCAGGTATAAAACCACTGATTCATATAATAGTTTAGGCAGGATGGCACCCCTGGAGGTCAGCTGGTCCAATATCCTGCTCAAAGCAGGTCCAGTTAGGTCAGGTTACTCAGGGCCTTGTTCAGTCAAACTCTGAGTATCTTCGAAGACAGAATCTACAACCTTAGTGAGAAATGTGTCCCTGTGTTTGACCGCCCTTGGGGTGATTATTTTTTCTTTTTTTCATTTTATCTGATCAGATTTCCCTGTTTATAGAAGTAGAGGCACGATGTAATCTGACTGGCTGCCTAAAACCCACCACAACCTCTCGGTGTTTGGAAGAGGGCAATGAATAGGAAAGCAAATAATCTGCATCCGTGAAAGGATGACAAAATACCTCTCAGCTGACTTCTTTAATTCATCTTCATTTTGTGTTAGTGAATTAGGTTTTCATTACGCCATTCAACTTAATCTATAGGAATAATAAATAATGAGTGCTTTTTAAAAATGCCTTAGTTGCTTCTTGACCCAACCACAGGGTAGTAAAGTCCAAACACATGTACAGAGAACATTCAAATTGACCGTCTCCATTCTTAGAAAGGGATACATCAACAATTAAGTCTTTCACACAGCTGCCACTTGACCTTCTCTTCTATCAGAAACCTCACTGGTGAAAAAGGAACAGACTACAACTGGGACAATTTAGGCTCAGGATAATGCTGCAGTAAATGAAATTAACGAAGATGAACAGACCAGTACAGAGCATGCACTTACCTTTTCTGAGTATTCAAAATGGAAATCAAAAGGAGCTGGAGGGCATTTAGTGGAGCTGAAAGGCAAGAAATTATTTTGATGTGATTCATACAACGTAGCGATTATGTAGAATTTAATACCTCCAGATGCTTGAGATTAAAAATAGGATGAACTAAAAAGTTTACAAAGATAACACGACCATTCATTTTGTATTGCAAAAGCTTTTTTTTTTTTCTTGTGTGATTAGAGAGTGTTTCCTATCTTTTAAGGCATACTACAGTTTAAATTTCCTGCCATTAAGAGGAATTTCTTACACTACAAGGTCAGGTCATTTGAGATTGTTCAGGAAATTGGATTATTATTTTCTTTTTACTTTCTCTTTTTTTCTTTTGACTATTATCTGAGAAAAGTCGTCGGACTAGATGTGCTAGTTAGCTCATCTAATGTGGTTACACTTACATTTCTGACTAAAGACAATTATGCAGATTCTGCCTAACTTTACCTTGTGTCTGAGGTTATAAGAGAGAAGAGACTAATAGTCTCAAAAAATAGTTCCTTATAAACTGTAAATCACATTGTTGAAGAGCTATGCAGCAGAGTTTTTAGTTTTGATTCAACAACAAATGAAAACACCACAATAGAAGGGACGTGAAAACAAAACTGCAAGAAGAGAAATGTGTGTAGTCTGTGTGTTTTTTTTGAGAAATGTTACCAAATATTTATTTTTGCTAGGCTTTAAACTAAAAATTGATTGACAAAGTTCATCATGGAATATTTATGATTATTAATAAAAGTGTTTAATGCTGATTATCTGGAATTTACCTTCTCTCCATTTACTTTCCTGGGACTTCTGTTATGCTGTTTTGGTTTTCCAATGTAGGGAAAATTTGGCTCTCCTGTCTTGGATTTGCATGCAACTTCATTGTGAAGAAGTAGTACACCTTTCTAGGCCTATCTTCACATATATTTTCTGCACTCATAGGATTTAGTTATTTAAATTCAACTTGCATGCTATTGTAACTGTGGACCTGATTTTAGTACCATTTACTTTACAGCAACACAATAATGTCTGAACATCAAGAGTGATGCTGGATATTGGGTTTAATGTAATAAGATGACAATCAGACATATGACATCTGTATTCACCGTACATATACCCTGAAACCAATTCCATTACATCATGTTTGGTGTGAGAAAAAATGGCAGTCAAGAGACCAAGGCAAGGGAGGACTTCATGACCCAATCATGATTACGAAAGGTTTACACAATGTCCTTTACAGAAAATTGACAAAGAATGGATGGCAGAATGAATACAGAAAGGATGATTTATGGTTCTAACTAAATTAAAAGCAACATCAATCAAAATTACTTTAATTTTTAATTTTTTAAACTGAAACACATTCAGTTTCTGATCAGGAAGAAGAACTCAGTCTCCTTCATTTGATACATAAAGGCAAAAAGCTCAATTTCAAACCATATTTAAAGGTTATTCTTCATCACTCTACGTGAAGTACCCACTAGATACTACTTTTTGGAACCAAGTTGCAAAGGACATACTTTTGAGAACATCACATAAAACACATTGTCACACATTGTTTGTTGCTTCTTCCTACAGATTTTTTCTGATGTCACTTTCCAGTGGACTAACTGTAAATGAGAGATGTGATTACTGGTTTAACTGTATTTCTGGAAATTATAGAAGAAGCTTTGCTTTGTTAGGTAAAGCAAAATACAAAAGGTTTCATGGAGACCAGCTCCCTGGGTTATGAAGCCTGCACCAGAAAAAAGGGCAGGTATGTGCAAGCCCACTGAGTTGCAAATATGCATAATTTACATTTTCAACTTCAGAAAAATAATTACAGCTGAATTTAATTGCTGAACTACATAATCATCTTCATTATTATTTTTATTACTGTTGTTATTTTACAGTAGATACTGCGGGAAAAGAAGGAGTCTTTTTTGTAGGTTGCACATGTCCAGGTGGTGGCAGTTGAGTGGAACAGCAGGGCTGCCTCTGCTGTGAGAATAGACCAGAGGTTGCTCTATGTCCAATCCAGACAGTTCCAGTCAGCTCCAATAGAGTCATCATAGGGCATGGCGGAGCCCCTCAGCCAAGACGGTGGCATCTCTGGGAAAACATAGTTAAGAAAGGGCAAAAACATTGCACATCAGCTGCGACTTAAATGAATGAGGATAGATGTGAGAGCAACAGCTCTGCAGACAGCAGAGAGAGTGAAGAAGGAGAGGGAGGAGTTACTCCAGGATCCAGAGATTCCCCTGTAGCCCACAGAGAAGACCATGATGAGCTGGGTTGTCCCCCTGGAGGCCATGGAGGACCACGCTGGAGCAGATATCCACCTGCACTGTGTGGAAGACCCCAGACCACAGACAGTGAACGTGCCCCGAAGGAAGCTGCAGCCCATGCAGAGCACCCTCAGGAGCAGGCTCCTGGCAGGAGGTGTGGACCCATAGACAGAAGAGCCCAGACAGGAGCAGACTGTCTGACAGGAGCTATGTCCTGCAGGGTATTCACTCTGGAGCAGTCTGTTCCTGAACGAGTGTACCTGGTGGAGAGGAACTAGGCTGGGCCAGTCTCTGAAGGACTACAGCTGGTGGGATGGGTCCACACTGGAGCACGAGAAAAGCATGAGGAACTGCTATGGACTGACCACAACTCCCATTCCCTACACCATTGCTCTGCTTGGGTGGAGGAAGGAGGTAAAGGAATCATGAATAAAAGGTAAAGTTGAGCTGGTATGAAGCAGAGTGTGGGGTGCTGGTTAGTTTTGTCTCTGTTTCTCACTATCTTAGTCTGGTTTTAATTGGCATTAAATTAAATTAATTTTCCTCAAGTGCAGTCTGTTTTGCCCTTGACAGTAATTGGCATAGAATCTCCCTATCTTTATCTCAACCCATGAGCTTTTTGATCGTAATTTTTCCCCCCATCCTGTTGTGAAGGAGGAGTGAGAGAGCAGCTGGGTGGACACCTGACAGCCAGTCAAAGTCAACGCACTACAGTCTTAGAACAATTATAGTAGTATACCTGGGCAATTGAAAAAAATGTTAATATTTCTTTTGCAGTTCATACTTTAAGGTTTTTAAATTACTCTTACACATGAATGCCATTAAATATCTGAGATGAGTTCCCAGCTGGTGTTTTTGTTTTCAGCTTCATCAAAATCCCTGTAACCATTGCTGTTCCCATCAGTAAAAACCTGACTCTCTATTAACATTCTTTTTTCTTATGTGTACCTACAAACAAACTTAGAGCTCTTACATGTCTGAAACAGGATGAAGACTTCAAAAAAAACCCACAACATAATTGACCTCTTTTGCAAATAAAAGGCTTCTTCACATAGTGCAAATCTCACGAGACTACTTATAATTTATATTGTTTTTCTAAGTCATAGAGTCACCTGGGTTGGAAGGGACCTTAAATATCATATAATTTCAATCCCTGTGCCATGGACGGCACCCCTTTTGCTAGTCCAGGTGCAGGTTGCTCAGAGTTATATTTCATATATTTTTATTTTTGAGCAAAACCCATCAATCATCATTTGAAGTAGAAATTACCTACAATTAGAGTGCATATGCATAAATCACATACACATGGTCATTTCTAGCCTTCTGTACAAATTTAAGTGACACTGAAGGATATGGCAGACACTCAGAATAGCAACACTACTGTAGATTGATTTCTATTTAGCTGAAAATGGCAATTTTAAATTAGTGTAAAAACATTCCTGATTACAATTCTGTATGCACCTCTGACATTGTGCATACACTTTCAAAACTTAGAGAACAGTTTGATTTTTTATTTTTGTTTTTAGTTTTGTTTTTAGTGTTTGTTTTGGGTTTTGTGTTTATTTTTTTTTTATTTTTAAAATAACAATAATACTTTATACACAGACAAAATACTTTTTACAGGTAATAAAAGTCCAAGTTTGAGAACATGTCAAATTCTTGTTTAAACTTTTTAGCAGTATTCATTGTTGAAAAGTTTTTCATTCTGTATAGTCATACATACAGAATCAGCCTATTTATAAAAGACCTCAATATTTATAATGTGTATATTTATACATTATACTTTGGTATGGAAGCGAAGAGGCACAGAACAAAAGAAACTCAAAAACTAACAATTCTCCACTTGCTCTTTGATCAAGTTAGTTATGGCACAGTCATACTGCATATCTGTAATGTAACTACAAACCACACAACAACTGAAAGCCACATGTTTGACGAAGAAGCTTCTAGACTGGTGTCCTTCTCTTCACTAGATAACAATTAATATTGCTATTCCCAAATCAATAAACTTTCAATATCATCTAATTGGCATTTAAAAGACCCTGCTGTCCTGGTTCCAGGCAGGACAGGGCCAAATTTTGCTGTAGCTGGGAGGGGGCATGTCTAGCACACAGAGGTTATTCTATTCTATATCACCTCACATAATTTTCTGGGAATGGGGGAAGTTTGGGGTAGCGCAGCAGTGTTCAGGTGTTGTTTGGTTCCAAGTGTTGTAGGGGTGAGCACTCATGTGGGAATCACTCACCTCCCTTCTACACTTCTGTTATTAATATTGTTACTGTTAGTATTCATTTCCTTATCTCATTGCTTTTTCCAGTTAATTCCATCCCACTTCAGGAGAAGGGGAGGAGGAGTGAGAGAGAGGCGCATGGTTTGGAGTGATTTCAGTGGGAACACTGAATTGGAGAATACCATCCCTAAACCCCAACACCTGCAAAGAGCGGGAACACAATCATTTCCACAGTGACCTTCATGCATGCAGACATATACATGGGCATCAAAACAAAAACAGATACAGAATGACACTGTGTAATGATCACCACATCTTAAAAAGGAATTATCCACTGAATGTCTGCTTTATTTTTAAATGATTCCTGAACTGGGTTATGCGGTTCAATTTGGTCTTAAAAGCTTTAGAAATAGCATTCAGTCCAACAGCACTTCGATGAATTAACAAACAAGTGCTCTGGGTGTCCTTGTCCAGAAAAAAAAGGAAGGAAGAAAGGAAGAACATCTCAGAAGTTGCTTTGCAGAATACAATGGAGGCTTTATTTTCTATTCTTCCTTTACTGAAAATTTGTTACTTTGTAAACAACTGTATCTGGGTAAAATACTGAAATGTGATGGAGACACATTTCACCTTGTCAACTGATTAAAACATATTGTGGCAATGAATAATAATTTAATGTACTAATTGAATGTATTTTTCTGACTTATTATGATAAGGAACATTTACTATCTTCTTAAATGTCTGAATATTCCCTTTAGGCCATGTAGGTTTTAATTATTCTACTGAAATTGATTTGTCTCAGCCAATCACAGAACACAGATAATGCATGGAGACTTAGGAATACCATAAAATTTTTTTTTTTTGCTCATTTGTGCAAATCCCTGTCTGCTGATTAGCTAATGGGAGCTAATTTACATTCTTTCTATAGATTTATTTCTCAAGAATTGCAGAGTGAATTTGAAGAGTTCTGTTTCATCTGCTTTTGTCCATTTGCTCCTACAGGGAGCAAATGTTTTCATACTGTAAGTAAACAACACATGCAGCTATATGAGAGTATAATTTAATAGCAAAATAGGAAATCCCTGTCTAAAGAAAAATAAGTATATGAAGAAACATTCAACAATTTGAAAATGTACTTGATAAAATTAGTATTAGGTTCCTTTAGAATTCACTTTCTTTGCTCTTGCTTCCTGTGTGATTTACATAAGAAACTTCCTATCTTATATATTTTTTGTTAGCAAAAGCTGATTTGAAAAAAATGTTAAATAATAAAGTTTGATCAAATAAGAGATTTTGCAAGCACTTTTTTCTTTTTTGTATGTTTGTTTTTATCAAAATTATTTTTAACTCATTTATAATTGAAAAGTAAGATCTTTTTAACTTTAAAAATGCCAAATTAGGATGTCTTGGCATTCCTAGAAATGTTGAAACTTGATAATTCCTATGATACAACAAACATAATGCTTTGTAATGAAAATAGGACTATTTAAATCTAATACTTGAATCTCTAGGTAACTGTCATGGATTTTGTTATCAATGACAGACCCATGTATATGTAAATATAAATTTAAATACTAATTCCTCAGATAACTGAGCAACCAAAACATAGATATGTAAACTCCATCCCAGAAATATTCAATTTTTTTATTTCCTTGTGTACCTCTAGCAGAATAACTAAATAAAATAAAGGTAACATTTGTTTAAGAACATTCTGACAGTCCCTCATGTCATCGGTGGTCATATCAGTTTGGATTATTATTTATAAGGCAAAGTCTTTATCTGAAATGGAGGACCATGACCCATAAGAGCAGAGAGAACAAATGAAATGGATCTCTCAGAAGGGAAGGAAAAGAAAATATTAAGTACCAGAGACCGGTGTGATGCACAATGATCTGAACACAAAAACCATCTACCTGCTATTTGTTTTATCTTATTTTGTTTTGTTATTTTATTCCTCTGGTTATGTCACAGGAAATAAATTTACGAAATTCAGAAGACAACAGAGAGGTGGCTTTACTGAAGCTCACAGTGAGATTTGCAAGTGTGAGTGGCTACCTGAGGAAACATACAGAAGCGTTTGTTATAGTGCACCTGGAGAAGGCAATAAAGGGAGTCAGCACTGATAAGAAATAGAAGTCAAAACTTTAGCAGCAGACAATGAGCATTGTAAGAGAAGGGTCTTCACAAGTAGTCAGAGACTGCTCTGTAAATTTAGCCTTATGGATGACTGAATACCTGGCCCCAAAATATTTCCTGGTGCTGCTGAGGTAGTGGAACAAGCATAGCCTAAGACATATTTTGTGCCAGTTTTAGGGGGATGACAGAATTTCTATGTGAAGGAGCGACTGGTTGGGAAATGCAGGACAACCAGGACAGGTCAGAGAGTAACAACTCTGAGATGCCATCAGAAATAAAGTAATGGAAAACATGGAATGCATAATTAAGATTGAAGATTCAAAAAAAGAGGATGAAACATTATGTCTAACATACTATTATTCAGGACCAATGAAATAAAACATGCACACTATTGAGGTTTGCAACCTTAAGTTTCTCTGAGAGTTATTAAAAATGTTAATAGTATTGTGGTTTTGTTTTTTACTTTTATTAATTTATATGCTAAAAGTCTTACATGTGTGAATGCCAGGATCCTTTACAACGGGGAGGTACTTTAAAAGACACATCCCCGGACTAACTCTGTGCAGGGCAGTGGCTGCTTTAAATTTCAGTGGGTTTGGGTGGAATTTTTAGCCTGAATAATTGGAAGTGCTCACTTTCCAATGTTCTCTAATGTCACCTTGAGCAAATATGCCCAAAGGAAGCAGATCATTCAGTGAGCCTAAATTAAGGCTGGGGGTGGGGGGAACCCACTTAAGAGCTGTCATTATTTCTTTTCTAAATTGAATGGCCTCCCCATGGAAATAGTAGAAACCATCTTATATGGAGCTTTTTTTAAAAAAAAAAGTTGAACAAAAGACTAAAAACATTACAATGAACAATTCTGAACTGGTAGTAGATGGATTAGATAACCGTTAGTTTATTTCCTTTCCAATTTTTTTAGCTTATTATGATTTTCAGAGAGACTAGTGTTCTTGACAAAGAACCACTCATTTTTTTATTTCTCAGTCATAAAATATCAGGTTGTGTGACTGCAATTAAATATAACTAAAGTGACAGTACTTCAATTTTTACACAAAATTACTGACCCAGCCTTTGGCAGATGTAGGTTTTATGCAGCTTACACAACAATTCTACTCAAGTCAAAATTCTGGACATATTATTAAAGAAAGTTACAATGCAATATAATGAAATTAATATTCTGTCTGGATCACCATGTTATGTTGCCCACTTGTTTTCTCCTTTTATTACCAAACAGAACGAAGATTACTTGGATAACTTTCTTTTGCCATTGTTTTACATTCCAGATTATTTTGCAATTGAAAGTAGGAGTGCCACTGGCCTTCATGTTCTTAAATTACTTGCTATAAGAAACACATTTAATACTATGAAAAGATTGTAACTAGCCTCTATTATTGGTGATATGCTGGAGAATATGCCTTTAAAACTTTTCCCATTTGTTCTGGAGAGAAAATGCTACTCTTGGAGGAAAAAAAACTGCAGCTGGTACTGAATAGTGTTGTCTGATATTTAAAAAAAATGCTAGGGCCGCAGAGTCAGACAAAAAATTAACTACTTTTAGATGTATATAAATAAGTAAAAATTACATAATTTTCAGTTTTTCAGTTCATAAGGAAACAATTCCTTGCATATGCAATATTTCTATAATGTTTACAGATTTCTCCCCAAGCCAATAACTCAGAATTGAATGCCCTGAAGAAAAAATAATTTAACCTGTGAGAGTAAAACTAGTTTCCTGTGAAAGGAAAAATGAGGACAAATGCAGTAATAAAAAAATGCAAAAAATTATGTCTACTTGAGAAGAAAAAAAAACAAATGGAAGATTAGAAAGTCTATATGGGTTTTTTTCAGCAATGTATTTTGAAAAGTTTATGGGGAAATGAAAATCAGATCAAAAACTTAGGGTATAAAAATGCAGAGAATGAGTTTCATACATTTTCTTTAAAACCTAGAAGGAACAAATCAAACATTAAAGGTACGAATCACTATGAAAGACTCACTACTATGTGTTAGAACTAATTTTCTCTGTTTATAAACATCCACCTAATTTCTGCATCTGAATACTTTAATGTATTTTATATACTTTAATGTACCACTGCTGTTGGTAGGCTCCTGTGCCATTCTGAGTCTCTTATGTGCATCTTCCTCTGAATCACTTTTAGCTTTCTAGAATCTGTAGTAATTAGCTGTTCATGCTTATATCTTGTTTTATGGTATAATGCTTCTCCTTTGTTTCTCCTTTCAAGTAATCCTTCTCTCCCATTCCTTCAAGGTGTTGACGTGACTTCTAGCTTTGATCTCTGTAGACTGCAATTGGACACAAAATGCTTCGTATCACCACTCCTTTTTTGCAATTTATAAAACTATAACAGCATATTTAAAGAAGTTGTACTTATATAGCCTAACAGCTACATTAAATATCCTAAAAGACTGACCACCAGGAATATTTAAACCCAATTTTTATACAACAGTCATATTTTTATGACTTTTCACTTGCCTTCTAGACATAGTAGACCAAGTTTATAAAGTAATTCACAAATAGTGAACATGATGCTCTCATTTCTGTGAAAAAGATGTGTCTTTGATGACACTTTGTTGTAATTCTCAAAATAAAACTACAGTGTTTACTACAAGTGAAAAAACTCACCATTTGGGAAGAGTGTTTCATTTATACACAGTTAGAGAACAGTTAGAGAAGTAAAGGAGTGTTGTTTTCTAGTCCAAAAACTACCAGTCTGAGATTTTCCATTACTGTACACTAAAGAGCTTGACCCTTCTTTACTGGGGGATAAAAGCTTATTTATTTTCCTATTCTGAAGCTGGAATCAGGAGCAGATAGGCATTAATCTTTCTCATTTGCCCTTACTAAGGAAATCAGTGAATCAGGTGGAATATCTGAACTCGGAGTTTGCAACCCCAGCTGCCTTCAGGTGTCACCCTGGTTCTCATATATTCATTGATGGTTGCTGACTTTCAGTGATGAATCACTTTTACTTTACAATTTTAAGAAGCTTATCTGAGCTTTTGGTTCTATTGTCCCAATGTGCAGAAACATTTCAGATAAAAAGTAAGAAATATGTACTACCTGGCAACTTTAGAAACAGGAAAAAATATTTTACAAATAAAAAATTATTTTATTTACCCCAGCTGCCATTGGGAAACATCTCCAAATATTTTTAAAAGAGGGAAGAAGAAGAATAAGACAAAACCTGCCATAAAGACTTAAATTAATTCATATTAACTAATCATGAAGGAACTTTAAATTACTTTCCAATTATTGAAGGCAAAATCTTCATTTTCAAAGAAAAATAACAGCTATGCAATGTTCGCCTTATATGCAATGCTTTGTAAATCTTAATTAATCTGACACTTAAGTAAAAAGTCATAGTAGAAAATAAAATAAGTTTAAATTCTCTACTGACTATCCTCTAAACCTCTCAAACTCTTATACTCTGTGCATTAGCTGAAGATTTGTTCTGCCAAAAGCAGTGTTAATGTAACAGCTGCGGGCTGACAGTTCACATTAACTGTTGCAACTCAGAAGAGCGTGACCCCTGTCTTAAGACGTCGCTTGTTCTATCTTATCAGACAGAATGCAGACGAAAAAATTGTGCTACCAAGAAAATCCCAAGGACCAAAAAAGTCAGCAACAGCAAAAGTGCTAACCTACATTTTCGGTCAGCTTTACAGGAGGAGTTGCAACATAATATTCAACAACCATACAAATCCCAATTACTTCTGTATGGTTCTGACTCAGCTGAAGTGCTGAAGTGGTTGTCTTCCTACAAGGAAGACAGTGGGTTGTATTAAAAGAAGGTTTAAAAGTGACACAAGACTAAGGAAAAGGAAGCTCCTTCCCATAAGGGTCTCAGAATGACAATAATTTGTCGTAAACACCAACAGTCCTTTCATCAAACCCATCCAGCACCTTCCCCTTCTTCTTCCTGAGAAAGACTGAAACACCAGTCTTGGGACAGACATGGAAAATAGAAGGATGAGCATGACATGAAAGAAAGAGACTGGTAAATCTTTTCTTTTATAATGCATTTGAGGGTATTGTTAACAAGGCTTTTCTGCACTAATCTGGACTCTAAGTTAGAATTGGATTAATAATAACTTTGTGTTTTGATTAGATTGTAGAGATTTTTAGATTTACAGTAAATTCTTCCTTCTTTGTGTGATAGTTCCCTCTCGTTTATAACAGGATTTGAGTATAACAATATCAGTCATCAGATATGCCAGGTAAGAGAAGACAGTAGCTAATATGCCCTTGGATTTAGAGGTAACATTTATAATGCTTGGTTTATTATGCTTGAAGAGAAAGTAGGGCAACAAAGGCAGCTATGAAATAAGTTTAAGATATGATGTTAACAGTTGTCATACGGGATAAGGGCTAAAAAGATGGAGAATTATTATCTTTACCATAAACTTTGAAATCTATCACTAAATTTGTGAGGAACAGATGTTCAAAATCACATAAATTGACTCCATGAACTGGTATGTATCTTTCACCTGAAAAATATGAGTGACATAGATGATCATAAAAAGGACGTCTCTGATACAGATCATTCTTCTCTTTACTTCACTCAGGTATTGTTTTTTATAAAAACAAGGCATGGGAGGAGGGGAGGAATTAACTATCTTTTAACTTCTATATTCATAACAGATATAATATGGCATCCAAACATCGCATAGACATCAACTGAAACATCGCCTGAAATCTGTCCACCTGGTAAAGTGATTAAACTGTGTTATGGTTTTGTCTGATTCATACCCTTCTTCATCTTGCCTTGCACAGCACTGCCCTGGAGATAAGGGTGTTTGGAAAGGAAAGATAGGATGGGGAGAACAATGGCCACATCTCTTCCTACTGTGGAGTAAAATACACACAGTGCTGTTCCCCACCTAGTAGAAATCTTATTAATGCAGCTCAGTTTTCCATATGACTACATTTTTTTACTCCATACACACACGCCAAACACATACATTATTATCTTCTTTCTTGACCTCAAATTTTCTCCTTGGTCCACCTCACTCATTTGGCATTTCATTGTAACCTATTCAAAGCACAGCATCCACCATCATTTTTCCTGTCATATTTTGGTGACCTGGGGAGTCAGACTTCATCTACAAGGTACAGAATAACATCTCGATCAAGAACAATTCTTTTTCCTAGGGAAAACTGTGGGTTATATTGCTTTTGCAGTAGTGTAGTTTTTTGAGTGTTAGGGGTTGTTTTGAATCAAGATATAGCAAAAGGAATCTTCAAACAGATGATCTTAAGTCTCCCAAACACTAAGTGTTTTGCTCACAGGTAGAAAAGTGTTGGAAATAGGATTCTGTTCATCCTTAGTATTAGTTCCTTTCAATTTCACTGTGTAAAATATTATTGATGCTACAAAGAAAAAGCTTTTGATAAATATACCCAAAAAAAGCCTAAATCAATACTTTTCCTGCAGAAAGATACCTGGAAAATAGAATACAGAGAATCAATTGTCCTTCAGCGGTATGAGATTTCTATTCTCCATCATTCAAAATATGAGAGAAGTACCAGCAGCAGCTGCTTCTGACACTTTAAATGCCAGGTAAACCACACTCACCTGAAACATTTCTACTGCAAATTTGCTTGTGCTTCTGCTGGAGAGGGTGCACATAGCCACGCCACTGATGGCTGGAAGAGAGAGGTGGCACAAAGTTCCAGCATACCCTGCAGTGCACAACAAGGAATGCATGTCATTCTGGTGAACACGCCTGGAAGGATTATAGTCTTATTCACCTGTCCCCTGAGTCCTTCAGGTAAATCTGATTCTGTAGGGAAAAATCCAGTGTTGTTTTTTTTCTGATAGACAACTACAGCTTAGGCAGAGCTCTGTGAAGCTCTGCCACTCCCTGTGCATGCCATACAAGCAACAAGGATAAAAAAAGAAGAAGAACTTTTATTCACACATTTTTAGAAATATCACTGGCAAAGTCATGAGAGCAGATAGCAACTCATAATTTTTGATGGCAAATGCCCATCCAATTCCTTTTTTATTTAGGGGGTGGGAATGCTAGGTTGAGGGAGTGAAGGATGTTGTTTGGGTTTTTTTTGTTTGTTTTTTTTAATATAAATATGCTACAGACAAACTAGTAGGACAATAATGATGAACTTTTTTGTTGTTTCTCAATGTTTATCAGTGGTTTGCAGTCAAGATTATAATCTTCATGCAATTGTAGATATTTTCTAAGTAAGGTAAAATAAATAATAAATATATTTTTAAGCATATAGAAGACTGACAGGACTTAAGCATAAGTATTCATAGGCAGAAAACAATGTGAATTTCATGTAAGAAGTTCATTATTTTGCAATGCTATTTAAACTTGTATAGACCAAAGTATAGAGAAGTCTTTAATGCATCTGTCAAAATTCATTCTAAAAAAAAAATCAAACAGAAAAAACCAGCTTCTGGGTTTTGAAGCATAAATTGATCTTCACCTTTTGGTCAATGAATCCTTACACTAGGATCTTGAAGCATCTTGCTTGAGGATTTTGCTATTTGTATGTACTGACCATGCAAGAGAAAAGCTGTTTCAAGTTTGGAATCAAACAGGCATCAGTATTTTCTTTCTGATCTTGCCTAGAAAGCAAAGATCATTCTGTGCTTAAATGATTTGATTAAGATTGGCCCTTTGGTAATATGATGTGAAGAGATTATCTGGGATTTGCTTTCTGAGGGAAGATTGTCTAATGAGTAGGTTATTGAATGAATCACAGTAGCATTTAGTACTGGTAATGGATTTAAACCTGAGTTACTCAGCTGAAGTTGAGAATCCTACTTCCATCTCAAGTAAATCTGTATATGACTTTAATATTCTGATGTTTCCTGACAGTATGTATTTTGATTTATTTCAGTCCAAAAAGAAAAAGTTGCTAAAACCAATTAAAAGTTCCTAATATTTCAGTGCTAAATTTTTTTTATCAGATAGTTGTTGTGACAAAAAAATTTATATTTTCTCATTCAAACTCCATGAATATATAGTGATTTATAGAGAGAAGGTATTTTGGAAGGTATAAAAGATGCTACACTTAATTTTAAATTACTTATGAATTAATTTCTTTCGTTGTCTTTTAAAAAATAAACATAAGCAAGTGCTACAAGCTTGTGATTTGAATGCCTTTAGTGGCAGGTGTTGTTCTAATAGAAACACAAACCAAAGGGCACATTCAATATTCTGCGCTGGAGCTCTCTCTAAGCCATTCAAAGAAGTAGTTTGAAGGTCACAAGTATGCTGCATGAAGAATTAACCCATATTCATAGGTATATGTGACAGTTGTTCCTGACCTGCCTTGGGTATAAGCACAGGTGGCTTCTAACAGAAACAAAAGGAAAAAGCATTTTTAGTTTAGGCTTCTTTTCTTGCAATGTTTATACACATTTGAGTCAGTGTTTATGACTTCTTTAATTTTCTACCTGTCTGTGTTGAAAACATGCAAACTAATTCTATTCTTATGATATTTAAGAAAGCACAAAACGTATGTTGATGGTATACATTAACTTGCTAAATATATATAGAAGCCTACTGAAATAACTGGCATTATATACTTACTTTTAACATTGGTTTGTTCCATTCTTTTATGATAGGTAGTTAATTAACTAAGGCCTGATGCCAGACCACATAGAAAACCAGCAGTTACTATTTTCAAGCTTATTAATAAAAAAACAAATTAAAATATGAGGTCTGGGATTTTGTTTTCTCTTATTTCTGTCAATAATATTCACTCATTAAAAAATACAACAAAAGCAATTTTCCAATAATTTCTTCAGTACTAGTTCATTTATTTTGTTTAAAGATAGATATAAAACATTTTTCTGTACATTTATTTGCCAATTATTCTGGAATATGGCCAAAGATAAAATGAGCCTGAGCTTCAGTGACAAACAGCATTACCTAGTTATACCAATAACAGAAATATGCTTCATCTCTGTACAGTTTCCTTCCACAGCAACACTTCCTTTCTACGTATTCTCTCAGTGTTATACAGGTAAACATATTTAATCTGTTTAGAACTGAAAAAAAACAGAGGGAAGCCTGTCTTTTAGGAGAGGATTCAGGTATTCATCAGAAATTGCCCAGTAAGAGCAACAGGGTTGAGACAGCATCATCACAGGGACTCTCTAATAGACCTCTTTCCCAGAAGATCTTTTTTCCTTTCAGCCACTGGAATTAATGGAGGCATTCCAGCAGTAATTTCCCAATGATCCTATTTAACACAGAGAATCATGCTACACCTTTTGTAAATTTGCTGCTGTTGTTTTGTTTGTTTTTTGTTTATTTATTGGGAGTTTCGTGGTGGTTTTTTTTTTTGTTTGGTATGTTTTTGTGGGTTTTTGGTTGGGTGTTTTTTTAACTGGAGCAGATAAAAGTTGGAAATGAAAAAGCCGAGGGCTTATTTTAAAATCTGGAGCACTCAGTGCTGTCCCAGCTCTACTATCGTCAAGGTTTAAACCTCACATGAGTGGGAGTGCAGATACTGCAGATACTCTTCTAACAGTCTTACTTGTTACATTAGTTTGTAATGAGACAGTATACTTTTTTCTAATAGAGATTTTGAAAAATCTTAAAAACTGAGAACATTTAGGTATCTGAAAGACTTCTAACCATTTCAAGTTTTAAATGCGTTTACAAGTAATCTTGCATTCATGAAAATGCTGAAACCTGTTATAACCCATCTAGAGGATTCTTCTATCTTCCTAACTCATAGAATTTGACAAGGGCTAAAAGAGGGATAGTTTTAATATATTTCTACAGAATTACTCCTCAAATAATATAGGGAATTGACTAGACGATAATTTTGTTTCTATAGTTTCTAAACTCAAACTTAGAAATTTCTGTTATATTCTGCACAAAGATATTTTCTTTGTATGTTTCAAAGATAGTGTAAAGAAAATAACAGCAATATCACTTTCTATTAAATTCTAGACTACTTTCTCATAAAACTAAAAATATGATAAACAAATTATTTTCAAAAAATAAGCTTTCTGAAGGATTCCTAATGTTAACCAAAGCCCTGAGGATGAAATGCATCAAGCCATAAAGAATAAAAGTAGTCTTGCATTAAGAAGACTGCCCTAGAGAAAACATGAATTAATCTGATTCACTCTGAATTAGTCATATTTTGGTGTTTGTTGAATTGGGGAAAATGTAGCAGATTGAATATTTGAGCATGTGGTATTTCTACCATATGAGAATGGCAAAGTCCACATTCACGATTTTATGGAGAACAGAATTCGCCTCTGCAACCTAGGAAGACACAGAAAAGAAAGGGTCACCAACTATTTTTTTTTTTACCACCAGATAAGAACTGCCTATGATGAGAATGTTCTGAGCTTTTAGTCCCCCTCCTGTACACTACATGCATAAGAGAGATATATCTAAAGTGCTGCTATGGGAAGGTTAGCATTTACTTATTTAATATTGTGTACTAAGGAGAGCAAGTTAATCAGTCCCTGGAGAAAGGATTAAAGTTCACAAAGGTAGTAGTTCATGACGGAGAAGCCTCCCAGAGGTTCCCCTTTGCTGGAGGCTTGTAAAGCAACTTACTGCATGGATGGATTTCTCTCAGCTTGGAGTGATCTTAACATATGACATTTCTGGTTTAGCAGGTGTGAAATGAATAAAACAAAACAAACTGTAAGGAGAAAAAGTGCGAGGATAAAATCAGAAAAATTTAGGTTTGATATTCAAAAATAATTTTCAAAAGCACTGAAATAACCTACCTGAGAAAAAATTAACCCTCAATCATTATATGTTGAGATTGATCAGACAGCACAACTCTCATGGGCAGTCTGGGAGGGGAAACAAGTAAGATCACTTCTCAGCATGTTCTGTAGCCCAATTTTCCCTAATCCTGAGTCAAAGACCAGGAGCCTGACCTCTCTTCTGTAGGTGCTTAACTTTCACTAGCCACAGATCTTTAAGAGGCTTTCTGGAGAATAAGTCTTTTATAGGGCAATACATTCTTTAAAGTATTATCAGGGGCCAAAGATCTTTATTTAACACTAAATTACCTGATTGAGAAGAATCAAAACTCTTTAGAAAGGAAGAGAATGCAGATATGTAATACAGAAATGATGAGGCACAATAAGGAAAGCAGAAAAACAACTATGCTATATTGTCTTTTTAAACAGTGCTATTTAACACACTCTGGTGGCAGAGATTATTTCCTAATGTATGGTGCTCAATTTCTTCACTGTAACTTTTGCTCTGGTTGGCAAAAATGCATCCATTTATTTTGTTACCAGTTCAACATGGTAAAAGTTTCCCTTTTTACTCACCAGTGCACCTCATGTGTGGTTATGTCTTAGAAGAGTTCCTATTTTCTCTAGTTTGGAGGAAAAACTAGTTTCCTGGATCAGACATATTTCTCCCATTTCCCAATCAAATATCAATTGTTGTCAAAATAAGAGAACTACTTGCAATTACATTTATTTCTGACTTCATATTCCTTAGTGCTTCACTGTTTTACCTTTTAAGTCCTGTCCCTGGAGTCCTCTTCCTTTGTAAATAATAGAAATGAAAATTCCTACATGATTTTGAACATTGAAACATTTCTATCTTTAGTTTCTTCCTCCAATTTTCTGGCAAGTGAAGTGATGTTTCCATTAATTTCTTCTGTTCTTAGGTGCCTTAAAGTAACAGATTCTGAGAAAGATAGTCAACGGACTGCATAAATACTTCAGCCTTTGCCAAAAATAAATAATTGTAACTGAACACGAAGAGGTAAAGAAGAGGTATGAAGTATAGAATAGAGGGAAATTGATGCCAAGGCAGTTGTAACAGCATATTTATGACAGTATTAATGAATAGCCAGGCAAGATATACTTTAATAGAAGCATTTACTATCATTCCAGAAAACAGTAAAACCTGCACCTTTCCACCTTCTTTTAACTCATTTTGTTTGTTGATGTTCTTCTTGTGTTCTGGTTCACAAGTAGCACCAGAACCATTCAAACTGATAAAGATTGCTTCTTTTCTCACTGAAAGTCTTTGTTTGTGCTTGTGTGAAAACACATATCAATGAACAGATATGCCTGCTTGCTCTCCTTAGCCTAATAAATGTATTCCTGCGCTAACTGTGCTCCTTCTCTTTAGAACTTTTTTTTTTTTTTTTTAATAGATAGTAATTTAAGGTTGAAAAGGTTGCTGGTGCAGTCTACTATCATTCTCCAAAAGAGAATCACAGAATAATCTGGGTTGGAAGGGACCTTTTAAGGTTATCTAGTTCAACCCCCCTGAAACAATCAGAGACATCTTCAACTAGATCAGTTTGCTCACAGAATAAACTATCTGATTTTATTTTGGTGGTATAAAAAGCAATCAGAGCGAGAGACTTTGACAACTTCTTAGAAAAACTTTTCTAAATCAGTACCAACAAAAAGTGTAGTTTCTCAACCCTTGCTTTAGATGATTGAAGTTATTAAATTCATGTGTTTAAGGATACATCAAAACACCAAGAAAATCCTGCTCAGTGGAGCAGGAGGCAATATATTTAGGACTGAGTAACACAACTTCCAGCAAGCATTTCAGACTGACCATCACAGAAAGTCTTATGATGCATCACAGAATAAATGTTTCAAATATAACATCTGTACAGGCATTTTTGTTATCCATTATTAATATTCTCCCAGGTTAAAAAGGTAGCATAGTTTGGCCATTCAATCTTTCTCTTGCACAGTAATACTTCCAGCCTGGGTAAAAATTCACACTGATGATGAAGATGACCTTGATGCTGATGGAGACATTGTCAAGAAGAAATAGACTGAGATGACAGGCTATTTAGTATAGTATCCTGATTAGCTATATGGTACCCATACTGTCTATATGATTACTGTATGTCCTTTGTAGGTTAGAACCACTTGAGACAACTCCTGAGACATAAAACTTACTCTTTTAATAGTTTGCACTTCAAGTAGCTACTTTTAAGCTACTCTTATAAAAATAACAGTAAAGAAAACGTAAAAAACTGCCTGAGTTGGTAGCACTTTAACACTTTCTCTATCATATTTATGGCTTGTTTCTTTCCTTCCTTGTGAAATATTTTGCACTCATTTTTCATTCATGTAATGGAAGAGAATAGATGCTTTTGATGACCCCAATTTTACTTGACAAGAAAGGAACATTTTTTTTCATTTTCAAACACCTTGAGAGAAAACAACAAAACAGCAAGATGAGGCTTGGATTAAACTCCCCAGTTAGGATCAATCCAGTCTATCCAGCCATTTAATTTAGCCAATAATTGCATGTCTGCAACACTCATGCAGAATAAGGAAGATAGACACTTGGTTCCTTGCTATTTTCAGACACCTGAACCTCCATTTTTTATTTCCAATAAAACTAACTTCAAGGCTTTAAGTAATATTGCTGCTGGGTACTTTGTCTTCCCTGATAAATCTCTTTCAGTCTATTCATGTTAGATAACTGAATATAGCCAGGGACTAAAAGTTTAAGCATTTACCTAGTATGTATGATATTTATATCCTTCCTCCCAATCCAGTAAGTACTTTTAGAATTCTTTTTAGAAATAGGAGCAGAAAAGAATGGAAACAAGCTTTCTCAGCGTACCCTGGAGCATCTTAAAAGTGAATTACATGGCTTCAAATATTTGTCCTACATTGCCAAGGAAAGACATACAGTGGCAAGTAACACTGTTTTTAGGTCTGCGAACTTAGCTTATTCCCTGTTTATTTCAGAGTGCTGTTGCATCCAATCAATTTTTCCAGCAGCTTCAGCTTCTTAAAAAAAAATGTTGAGCCAACACACTGTCCATCACTTTTGTGCCTTCTTCTACCTGTTGTGATAAGTGCTATCAAATCTGGGAAAAACAACAACTGACTGAGCCCATCTCTGAAAAGGTCATTCATGGAAGTTTTATCTTAAGCCGTTGTGTCTAAAGAAGACACCAAAGTTGAACTGGTATTGATTTTTCTTGCACTACAACGATAGTTTTGGGAGTAAACTATCAAAGAGTTTATTGATAGAAACATGCTAAGTGTCTATGACTACATGGCATAAACAACAAGCAACCTCATTTTTTAATCTTACTTGTCCTTAATGCACAAGGAAACTGGACAAATCACCTTAAAGTGCCTATCTGAGTTGCAATTTAGAAGTTAAAGATGTGCAATACTCTGTATGGACCAAGACTCTGTCAATTGAATCAAAATACATAAGGATGCAGTTTGTGTACTTTGGGCACGTCCTGGTTGGCTACTCTTTGGACAAGGCTGGGAGACAAAGAGAAGATCAGAATACTACTCCAATAGTTATTATAAAATATTGAAAGACGGAAATGAGTCGTAGTCTTCCTAATAGATTTTGAACAATTCAAAATTATTCAGAGATTTGTACGGTTGCAATATTTGAACCATGATGGCAGCTGCGCCTTGCAGAGGTAAAGGCATTTTTGCCTGATCTAGAGTCACCCTCTCAAGCCTTGTGATTAACCCCCTGCTGCATTCTAATTTATTGAAGGACAGACAGTTTGCTAAGTAAGCAATGATATCTCTTTATGAAAGTCCCAGTGTGATGCAAGTTATGCAGTGTATATACACAGACACACACAACAGTGAATTTACACTTTTTGACACCTTAAAGGCTTGTCAGAAGTCATGGCAGCTTCAAAAGTGTCTGCTTTCTAGCAGTGCATATAACTGTATAACTTTCTGTCATTTTTTTTCTCTTTGTAGTTTTGCTGACTGCTACAGCTTTTATTCCTGAGACATATCAAAGAATATAGATAACAGAAGTCAAAAGAAGGTAAATTCATAATCACATTCAAATATAGTGTATGACACACATTTTAAAATTATTTTTTATAGAGGATTCATATTTTCTCTTGCAATATCTTATTTTTCTTTAACTTGATAGCCCAAATGTAGATAAGAATCAAGAACGAACAAGTCACTGTTTCAGTGGGGAGAAAAAAAAAAGTTCAAATGAAACTTGTCTGCTGTTTCTGCAGAAGGAATTTGAGTATAGGGATTAATACATTATCTCTCTCAATGTATATGATATAATATATAGGAAATCCAAGAAGGTTCCTTTAATCTATTCTTTTTCTCTCTATGTCTAGTATATTTTAAAGTTATTTATGGCTATTAAAAGAGGAGAGGGCAACGTTGTCACTAGATGATGACAGGATAGTACTGACTAATGAAGACCTTGCCTTCCTGAAAAGGAGAACCTGCAAACAGAGCACATATGAGAAAATTACCGTTACTAATGTTAAATGCTGAATCCTTTTTCATTTGTTTCCTACAATACCTTACCACATTTTGTGTGACGTCCGGAATGACCTTTTGAAAGCAAGGTTTGTACCTGGTCTCCTGGTGAACTATGCACTGTAGGAAAGGGAGCCACTTCCAAGGAGGATTTTTATCTTTTGACATTTTTAATACATCAATCAGTCATAGCAAAGAGTCAATCTCCACTGCTAGCAATCCTGGTGGGTAGGGCAGGGATCTTCAGTGTCAGGTCAAAAACCCACTCTGGCTCACATGTATTAATGTTGCTCCCAGCAGGAGCAGAACACACCTCAGGCTAGAGCTCCCCTCTGCCAGCACCCGGCTGGAGTTCAGGGTCATTAATTCAGTCCATGGTGTTCATCCGACGTTAGCATGGCAACCTGGTTACAGGGACAAGTCCTTCACGGAGGTCAGGGCTGCCCACTGGGGAGAGAGGGCTAAGGCTTATAAATTAATCTCTCTTCACCACTTGTTGGTCAGGAAGAAAAACACACAAAATAATACAGGCAAGAGTGGGATTTCTATATCAACTGATTCAATTGAGTTAAGCTATTATGTTCAATCCATCCTGAGAACCTTGTTGACAGTGATCTGATCAAATTGGAATCAAATTGGAACTGCTCTGCATTGCCATTTCAATAATTTTTTTGAACCATCAGTTAGAAAATTTTCTTAAGAAGGAACACACTTCATCCTTACCACTTTCCAAATATGAAGTGAGAAATTGTGTCTAATCTTGTTTGAACTGGTTTAGCTGCATTTGCCAGAGTTGATTTAGTTCTAGTAAAAGCATTAGCAAGACATAGCATAAGCATAATTGTCATGTATCCACTTATCAGGATTAATTTTGTATTGTTTCCACATGCAAATATCAATATATTTTAAAAATAAAATTTAATGTAGAAAGGAAGACTTTTCATTAGAAAGAATTAGATCTCCTTTTCTTTTTTCTCCCCCTCCCCACCACCCTCCCCCAAAAATGTAGGTATGTGTAAAACAAAAGGCAGTGGATACATCAAGGGATTTATAGTTGGCTACCTACAAGTTTGAGATCTCTTCCTTTGAACATTTTTCATTTCATTCCCTGTAGGATTTATTTGATATTTCCTAGTCCTTTAGGGTAGGTGGGATTGAAAGGAAGTTGGACTACAGTATGAAACCAGCAGGGCAGGAGACACAAGCTGTTTTGGTGGTTTCAAAATAGGATCTGAGATTGTTAGGAAAAGCCCCCAAAATTTTTTTTTATTACTGAAGGCAGATTTAAAAGGCTGTTTAACAATGAAGCAGGAGAAAAAGTACATTCTGCCATGAAAAAGTTAGCATAAAGTGCATTTGTCGTGGCAGATATATTCAAAGCAGGTTTATAACTGTGTTGCAGTGTTTTCCAGTGTGGACAGAACACTAAAGAATTATAAATAAATATTGTTAGTATTTTAGAATATTTACTCTTTTTCAAAGTTATTATATATATATATATCTGGCCTGGGTCCTCAGAGTTGTACTATGATCTCTCTTGAATTGTAAAAGTCATCTTCATTTTGTTGAGAAATTTCAGATGTCATTATTTCTTAGACAAGGAACTAGACTGTTAATAAAGGCTCTATATATAGTGGGACCACCCTTACAGACTCCAACTGTAGTTCAGTAAATTTCAGCTGTCCTACCATGTTCTACTTGCTCAGCTACTCTAAGATACCATATAAGCAATAGGAATTAATTTCATCTGCTACAGCTTTACTGTTTTAAGGTAGAAAGAAGGAAGAAACTTAAAAATTCTGTCCCCAGTGGTTAGATTCTACTAAATAATAATTCATCACCTAAGAGTTACAATGAAAACAGCGAGAGAAAAGAGAAAGTCTGACCCAGTATCTTCAAAGCTCTGAATAAACAGTTGCCAGACATCTCTTATTACATTCTTGTAAGGCAATTGTTTACTAATATTTTGATTTCACTGATGACAAAGCAGACTTTGGAAGGAGATATGAATCCCATAAACTCCAAAAGAGATTCAGTAACAGATCCAGAATCAGCATCAGTCATTAAGTAATAATTCTCATACCCACTTAAGCCCTTACTTCCTATTGCTTATATTTAAAGAAATCAACATTTTGTATCGATATGCCCTTGGTGTTAAAACTATACAAAGCTGATGCATAATTTGGTTAAGAATTTGTCACTGTAACCCATCCATATTTTTATTTTTTTTCTAGTTTCAAACTTAATGTGTGTCCATCTGTCCTGTGTGCTCTGAAGTCTGCACAGCACATTTTATGTTTTTATGCAATGCTATAATCCCATGATATTGCAAAAAGAAAATAGAAGTATCATTTCAAGCCACAGCTCATTGAACCCATTTTAATTAAAACTTTTCGAAATAGATTTTATAAACTTCCTAATCTTAGCTGCAGATTAGTTGCCTGTTTATCGGATGAATGCACTAGGCACATTTTGTTTTGCATACTTAAAGATTACTGCCCTATTTTGTCCTGAAGGTATTTTATTTGATGAGGTCCATTTTAAGCAGACTAATTCATGAATTTGCTGCCAATGTAGGGCATAAACCCAATCTAATTTGAGGCACCCACATAATTTATTCTGCATGATGAAATCTTCCAAGGAAGCAGCAGAGTAGAAATACCTTTCACCAGTATAGAGGAGAAAGCTATGAATTTAGAATGGCAAAAAAATCCCCAACAATGACAACAAACAAACAAGGAAAGAAACTCCCAATAATTTACTGGTACACAGTTCTTAGCACAAAATATTTAATCCAAAAGCATATGCAGAATGATGATTAAATTTTTTTTTCAAGGACACCTTAAAAGTGAATAGTATCCGTACAGGGTAGCATTACAGTAAATCATGAACATAATTTCTAAAACTTTCCTGCAATATATAGGCAGGGAGGAATTTTGGAACCAGCATTAATCCAAGACATTCCAATCTCGATATGCAGGTAATTCCTCACCCTTTCTGCCAAGCAGAGCTAACCAAATTTCATGTGCCATCTGATTGTTACAGCCTCTTCAGCTGGACTTGTTCCCTGCTGAGTTCAAATCCAATAAATGCAGATGCATAATTGTACATCAATTTTCTGTTTTACTTGTTTTGCAATTCATCTATGGACTGCAGTAGCTTTCAAAAGCCCTTAAGTCAAAATGGTCTGAGTCTGAGCAATAAAGCTTTCAGGGCTCCAAGCAATCTTCCCTCTCTTTTTGAAACTTCTCTGAATTTGAAGTAGAGAACAGCCTGCTGCTCACTGGGACCTTCTTTAAGTTGAGAAAGATCAAAATTAAAGTTTTACATGAAGCAAATCCCTGCAATTCAGCAATGTGCATCTGAATATTTAGCAGTGTTATGCTTTCAAATCTTGCTCTGAGAGATAGGTGTAACATTTTTTCATTTGTATGTAAGGGTTAAGCTTTTGTGGATTGGGAGGAGCTTGATATAGTGGATAATGACTCCTTTTTTTTCTTTCTTTCTTTTCTTCTTTTTATTTCTTCTTTTTCTTTTTTTCTTTTTCTTTTTGATCTTGTTTAGCATAAGCTCCAAACATAGGACCTTCCAATCTGGGTCAGATTCAGGTACCCATTTAGATAGTGATCCTGCAGTAGTCAACATACAGAGACAGACCTGATGGACAAAGCAAGGCACAGTGATTCCCCCTTTAACTGTCCTCAAAACTTTTACCAATTAGAAGATCATGAATTGGCTGTTCCATGCAGACTATCATATTCAACAGCTGTGCTTGAACAGGTTTCTTCATGAACTAAGCCTTTCAGAGACCCTTTATCCCCCAGAAATAAATGTGGAAATAATTTTCACAGAATGAGGAAGAAAATTGTGTGATTTTTTTTTTAATCCTAGTTTATTGCAAATAGACTTGTCATTTTAATGGATATTGTCTACATCTTGCACTTTGAGAAATACGGACAACTCATTATCTAGTACTCTTTACTCTTTTCCAAACATAGTGCTTTTAACCTATCAGTTTTGTTGCTACACGGACCATTCTGTATCCTTCTCTGTATATTTTCTAGTTCTATTTTATCCTTTATTTAAGGGCCCAGAGGTGACTGTATGACCAAGATAGGTGTATTTTCATCTTTATTAACAAAGATTTGAAGATTCTTTTCCTGAGAGGTGATAACTAATTTGAAACTCATACTGTGTTCCCATGTAGAGCTGAAATGTTTTCTCCTGTGAGCATTACTTTGCATTAATTGTCTTCAGGTTCCATCTGCTATTTTATTGCTGAACCACTCAGTATCATGGCAGATTTTTGCACCTCTTAGAGGTTAATATTAGTGACAAGCCTAAATACACTAATTTCAATGAACTCTGTCCCCTCACTTGTAATCTACTCTCTGCAATAATTAGCTATATGCTACATGTCAGATACCCTATGAAGATCATAAGTGAAACTTGCTTGGACCTGCCCTTCATTGTGAAAATTGTTACCTTTTCTTTAGCGTGTTATTAATTTATGAGAGTGTCAACTCTGCAAACCTGGGCTATACTGTAATTTCATGGAAAAGTGTTGCACCTCTCATTTTTAAATCAGCTTCTTTTAATTCCTACAATTATTATAAGCAGGGATGTAGTTATAGTAAGACTCAGGTCTACAGAAGGCAACCTATACATTAGATAGAAACTCTGAGACACAACATGTCCTATTGAAAATAAATAAATTATCCCTCTGTAAGGTCTTGAAGAGTACAGTTACCTGTCTCAAACACTGTCAAGGCCACAGAAAGAATTTGCCATAAGATAAGACACCACAGTGGGACCTGGAGATAAGCACAGAAGGGAGGCATTTGCAACAGGAAGGTGCTGATTCCAGGCCTGATGGAGGTGAGATCTGGTTCATATATCCTGGTTAACACATCTGGACAAAAATCCCCCGTGGCAAACTGGGAAAGGGAACAACTGCTCATACACATATCACCCCAGACAGCATCTGCAACCACCAACAACTACCACAGCACCCCCTGACTCATTTCTGGGGTCTTCCAGCAGAGGACTGCTCATGATCCACAGGGTTAAAACTTCCCCCTCCTCACCAGGGGAGGTACCTGAACCTCAACCTGAACATACATTAGCCCATTGAACTCTTTGTTTTGTGGGCTTCCCCCACGCCCAACAGATCAAGACTGCGTCCATCACTTTGACCAATAGACATCTAAATTGCAACAATCAAGTTGTGATAGTTTGGTCCAGGTCCTTTTCCTGGTAACCAGGTTATAACCAAGGAAGTGACCATGCTCCCAGTATTCCATATGATTTTTACATAACTCCAGGTATAAATAAGAAGAGGGATAAGCCTTTCTCTCTCTTCTCTTCCAGTGGATCCGAAGGTGCAGGTTCTATGCTGTCAGCTTTGCCTGTGTGGAGGAGTGAGGCCTAGTGTGGCCTTGTAGGCCCTGGGAGGCAGAGAGTGCCAGCGGTCATTTGGCGACTCTGCTGTCTCAAGAAAAGTGGTAGGATTTCGCTTGGTTACTAATTCTTTGTTGGGTTTTGAGAGTGTATATTTGTTTTGATTTTCTTTTTGTCCCTTTTTTCCTTTCCCCTTTCCCTTTTCCCTTGGAGGGTGGTGTTTGGGCCCCCTTTTTGTTGTGTACATAGTATTTTAATTGCATGTAATTGTGATATATGTAAATACATATATATTTTGATATAATTCAGTTGGTCTTGGGTCCTGCAGGTTTTTTTCCTTTGCCTTGGGAAGGGAAGGGAAGGGGAAAGTTTTCACTGTGGGTGTGGGCATTTGGCTGGGAGCCAGGTCCAAATCATCACACAAGTGTCATTTCTGGTTATTTCCGCTATGTAGTCTTAACCTTTCCTTCTCTTTCTTTCTTTTCCATATGTGTTTTTTTAAATTATATTTTCATACATTTATATTGTCATATTACTATAGATAATAACCAAAATGGCTACATATCTCCTTTCCATTGCAACCAAATTGTTCTAAAACAGACATATATATTATATATATATGTATGTGTATATAAATATATATGTATGTATATATGTGTATATATATATATGTGTGTACATATATATATATATATGTATATTTGTATGCACTGGTCATTCAGTGTCATTTCACTCTAATCTGCCCCCAGGGATATATTAACAAGAACCTTAGTTATCCTCGCCTTCAGGAGCAGCTTGTAACACCTGCTTAGACAAGTCACTACCAGAACCTGCTACTGAGACCATTGCAAGTTCATTAACCAGATGAGAGATGATTGTGTTGAAATCACACACTGAAATCATAAATGGCATCTGGATCCAAGGACAAAAAGTGAACCATGATTAGATCATGCTTGGCTTTGAGAAACTGTAGGAGGAGCAAGGGAACAAGTATTACCCAAGGAATCAGATAAATCCCACAGTACTGCAAGTCGCAATTTGATTTGTCACTGTGAGAGAGAGACAATCAAAGAAGTGCGGGTTTATGTTAAAATATTGTGAAATTAATCATATTATGACTTCCAAGGGAGCTTCTTTTTTAATAAGACAAGGTTCAGAACATTTCAGAGCAACTGATATTCAATAATTGCAGAATACTCAGCCCTTCATATTACAAAGCACCGTGTCTCAGACTTTCTTATCTATTATTAGTGCATAGATCAAGAAAATAATTAAGATTTTGGAAAGTATTGAGTTTCTGCTTATACAATAACATGTTAACATCCAGTATTAATGGATGCTCTGAAAACACTGACATGAAATATAAATTTAAGGTTTAAAAGCTTAAGAAATTAAGAACTCATGTCTTAATTAGAAAAAATATAATTACTTCCTTCCAACCTCCCAGTGTACTAAGTAAAATAAGTTGGAATACTCCCACATATTTTTGCAGCAATTGATTCTTTTATCTGGTGGCAAAATATAAGCCAATATTGGCAAGTTTTACTCAAGATGAACAAGGAAGAAAACCTTTATTTTAACTCAGGCAAGATATTTATTAGATCTGAAACACAACATTTTAAGTAATTTTGGACATCCTATTAAAAAAACCCACAAAACTGAAAGCATTGGGAAACCTAAAACTTTTGTACATTTATTTATGATTTAAGTGTTGCTAGGGACAAATAATTCTAATTATTTTGCTGCCTTCTTGTTGGAAAACCTAGGCATAAAATGTATATATCTGCAAACTGGTCAGTGTATTAAAAAAAACCAAAGCAGAAAAACCCAGAAAAGAGCAGCTGGAGCACCTAAAATCTATCCACACTTCATTATGATGAACTTCGCATATTCCTAAGCAGATGATAGTGTGGATTTAAACCTCCTTGGACAAAGAAAAGGAAATTAATAATGTCATGCAACCATTGGTTGGTGCTCCGAGAGTTTAAACGCTGGGGAAGCACAGGACCACTGCTATGATCTACAGCTTAATGAAAAACATGAAGTGCAGATCCTCATTTTCATAATTTCCCCTTTGTTACAGACAGATGAAATTAAATAAAAATATTGTGCGTTGAGCCAAATGGATATTTTGTTTGAAAGACGCGTGAGCAAAAGCATTAAAATAGTTTTGATGCTGTTCAATAATTTAATCACTATGTGTTCACTGCTAACTATGGCATAACAAAGGACCACAGTTTTCTCCCAGCTGAGATTACCACTAAAACACAGAGAAAAATTTACGAGCGAATTTTGAACTTAAACAGAAAGAAAAATATATTAAGATAGGAATGTGATTTCACATATTTTTAACTCACAGATTCACTTGTTGTTTTTATTAGGGGAACTTTCTGTTGCAAAGGTTCATTTTACAGTTTCACAGCTCAGCAAAATGAAGGACTAAGGCACATTAAGTGTCACCTGTTAATTGAACTTTTAGTAAGGGGTAAACTCAGAAACACTGTGTTTCTATTCCTGATTTGCAGGTTGAAAAGCAAGTATTACAAGCAAAACCTGGTCTTTGCCTGCAGACATTTAGCAGGAGGCTGGGGTAGGGTCTATGCATCTGGCAAAGTCCCCTCCTTGCCATCACCAAGTGAAGTGGCTCAGAGCAGGGTGACACATTTTGACAGATGCACTTGACGGTGATTCTTTAAGGGTCTAAACCCACTCATTCGTGACACAAGTGCACTGCCAGGGCCTGCAGACTTCAACCTTGCAGCTCCAGGGCTCAGTGCTGCTCTGCTGCTAGTCTTGTCGTGCTAGGGCTGGCCAACCAGCCACTGGGGTGAGCTGGGGCTGTGGAAATCCTGACCATTGAAAAAGGTTGGTGCCATTGGAACAGAAAAGGTATTTTTTAGGGTTTAATGCAAAAAAAAAAAGGAATAAAACAATGGAAAATATGATCTAAATGAAGTTTGCTTAGAACCCTAACTTGCTGAGGGGAAGCAAAAAATCTTTCTCAGCTGTTGCCACTGGGGAATTTTTATTCATAATCACAATTCACAATTTACAGTTCAAAATATAATCCCCTTAAGTCCTTTTTCTTGAAATAAGGAGATACATTTTAAGTATCTGATATAATTTCTGGGAAAGAAAAGAAATCCAATAGAGTAATTACTAGTTATTAATTCTGAAACAGATTAGCATATTGGAAAATGAAATGTTACCATCTTGGTTTGCTACAGTAATATACAGTCCATAATAGGATGAAATCACAGAAGAAATTGTAGGATTCTGTAAAAAGTGAGCTCAGGAAGGCATGTGCTGACTTCTCCAATCTCATGTGTGAACTGTAGAAAACGAAAGATGAGTTTTATAATAATTAGACATACTAAGAAAGAATTAAATTTTAGGTTATCTAAAAGGGGGCAGGAGCAAGTTTGTGACTTTTTGTTTAATTTGGGGGGTTAGAGATTTTTTCCTTTGAAAGTAAATGAGTATTTTTGTGGCTTATACCTAATTTAAATTCTAAGTTTTCAGTACTCTATGTGCACCTCTCCGTACTAAAATGAATTGAATATTTCAGGCCCTTAATTCACATGGTATGAAGCCAAGCCAAAGCCATGAAAATGCCATGGTGCCATTTAGTGAAAATTTATCTTTCATTGGGAATAGTTGAATTACAACTGAAATGAGATGGGAAATAATCTTTTCTTCTATAAACCTTGCACCTGGAAGATAATACATCTGTTTAATATCTTATCATTTCTATCATTCTATGGTGTACCTGAAACTGTTCTAGCAGTAGTCAGATGATGCTTCTCTCCTATTTTTTTTTAAAGTTATCTGCATTATTATGAATAACTATCACCTATTTATTCCTATGACTATTTTTCCAACCCAGAGATGCAGGTATCATGGTTAGTTTACCTCACGCTTGAATACATTTAAGAGCAAGAGAAATGAAATTCTAATTAATTTGAGACTAAGAGGAAAATGTAATTTTCCTTTAGCAAACCTCTCTATCTACTGTTCCTAAAAATTCTCAGATTGTGTTGGCTGTCATTATCTTAGTAATAAAGTAGGAGCTAATTTAAGGAATTAATAACTCCATGAAAAGAAATCTATGAAGAGAAAAGTTGCCTGTCTGGGTTTTTTTCTCAAATTTTCAGACAAAAAACCCACTTACTTTTTATAGCAGTACACAATACTCCATTAATTAGCATTGCATATAAATTATTACTGTGCTCACACTTTACTGGTATTGTAAATACATATAAAATCTTTAGATGACTAATTATTTTCTCATTTCCACTGGGCAATCAACAACTCTACATCAACATACAAATTAGTGAATATGAATCATTGTATCTGCTGTACCTCAAGAGGGAATACTCCAGTATTCTTAAGTGAGCATTTATTTTGTTCCAATTTTCACTGTTGTCTTTGTTGGATCCTCTTTCTTTTCTTGTGAAAGAAACATATCCAAATTCTCAGGGGTTTATCAAAGGACCAAATGCAATGGATTTTCAGAGACTCCTGTGTTCCCTGTACAGAACCAAATGTATGGGTCAGTGTCAATAACAATCCCTTAACTGTTGGGTACTAGGAGTGCATGTGAAGCAAAAGAGCTGAATAGTGACACAATTTCATCATCTCTCCATGCGGAGTGCTGTTCTGTGTTTATTAGAACTAGAAAATTAAATTATGTCAGCTCTGAATAAAAATTAATGCGTTGGTTAATTTTAAAAAAAGCTTAAAAAAAAATGCCATTTTAGAAGGAAAAAAAGAGTGTAGAAATAATGTAATGAATTTATTTTTTATTAAATATAAACAATGCCAATATCGTACAATATCTTTATTTCTCACTCTTAGTCAAACATATTTTCCTTTGAATACATTAAATTTATGAGCTGTTCGAACTTAGTTTCATTTCAAATATATTTACAAGATAAAGCACATTTCTGCTTTAAAAACTCCAGGCACTTGACTGGATTCCATTGGTATAACCCCAGGGTGCGTCCTCAACCTGTAGCACTGCATCTTCTTACTGTACAACTAGACTGTGTGCTCAGGTCCGTATAAGAAAGCTGTATTTATAGCAGTAGAATGAATATTAACATGGTATAATGTCACATTGTTGCCAGGTAGCTTTTTGGAAAATATTTTTTTTAAATTTAGGGTGACTGTTGCCAAGATCTTACATTTTGAAGAAGCAAAACATATTTTTTCCAAGTCTATTGCACTATTCCATAAGCTATCTCTTAGATGTGGTACACACACATGCATATTTATATATATATATATCCCAGCTAATTGTGTTTGATAAAGTTTCATGAAAACTTGAAAGTATTGGCAAGATATTAATCCTCTTAACTGTAAAAAAGTGCCAAATTTTAATTTAGCTAATTAATTTTCATTTTCTTAAAATATCCTTGAAATTTCAGCTGATTAAATACTTTAAAGAGTTCCAGTCTCTCTTTTTGTTTTGTTTTGGTTTTGGTTTTTGGTGGTGGGGGTTTATTTGTTTGTTTGGGCTTGACTGGTTTTTTTGTTGTAAGTTCACCTGATATTTTTATGTCAGATGTAACAGCAATATATTTGATATGAGGTTAAACATATATTTACCTCAGGAAACTGATGTTATGTGTGTTGATATCCAGGAGTAAGGCTGCAAACAATAATGTTTTCATGTGTATTACTCAGTGTCGCAGTAAGAAATTCAGTCGCCATGTGAGGAGGGAGGCAGCAGGCCCCATGTGGGAGCCAGGCCCCCTCTCCTCCAGCCTTGGGCCAGGGGCAGGCATGGCATTGAAGCTGGGATGTGTAACAGTGGAGAAACAAACTCCAGACAGAAACTGCTGAAACATGCTGCGAGGATTCCAGCTCCAGCGGAGAGCAGAGGACGACTTGAGATAACTAGCAGTCTCCAAGGTCAGTTCTAGCAAGAGAAGAGTTGAGACGAGGGGGGAGTACTCTCTCCCTACAGCAGGGAAAAGATACTGAAAGTTGCAAACCCCTGCTACCTTTAGAAGATAACTGGGGTGCAGAGAGACCCCCAGCAGTTACTGAGGGGATTTGTCCCAGAACAGACCAGTGCCTATGGAGGTTGTGACCCTTGTGAGAGGTCTGAATTGAAGCAGAATCCTGCTAGAGACCTGTGGCCTATGGAGAGAGAGACTTATGCTGGAGCAAGTTGTTCTGGTGGGGCTTTTAGTCCCAGTGAGAGATCCATGCTGGTGCAGCTCATTTGTGACCCAAAAAGGACAGCAGAGAAAGGAAGAGCTGCTGTCCTGGGTGGACCCATAAAGAGTGGTCTTTTTAGGACCATCTTTGGTGGTAGTGGGACCTCCACTCAGCAGAGGAAGGACTTAAAGCTATTCTCTGTAGTTGTGGGTGAAGACTATGGTGAAAGCAAGTGTTCTTAGGAGGACCCCACAGGAACAGGGGAAAGGACTCAAAGCCATTATCCCCTATAACTGTGGCATAGACCATAATGGAGTAAGAGTCCCCTTAGAAGCCATGGGTCCTTAAAGGAGGGGGGAACGCACCCAGCCCTGAAGTCATCATGCAGCAGTGCCAGCTGAGAGAGAGAGAGAACTAAAGGAATTTCCAGCTATGACACACTGAGTTCATCCTCAAGATAACAGAAACAGACACTTTACAAGTGCTGCAGTAACTGTTTTAAAGGAAGAACCTTTCTTTCTCTTTGGACTAATACAAAAGCTGAAGAAATGCTTTTGTAAATATTTTACCAAAAGAAGACACCTTTCTCTTAGACTGGAAAAAGCTAAGAGAAATGCTTTTGTTACATCTGGCACCTGGCCAACTGTCCAAGTCCACGGAACAGAGAGAGAGGGTTTCTCCCCCTTATCTTGCTTTCCTGAGGCAATAAAGACTGAAACTTCCCGAGACCAGCTACCAAATTTGTATATAGCAACCTGATATTCTTTTTATTAATAAGATAAGCTAGTTTAAGTAATACTGTTGTAGTATATGTTATTTCCATAAGATAAGCTATTTTAATTAGTATTGTTGTACTAATTAAATTAAAAAATTAATTAAATTAAATTAAACTAATATTGTTAGTTTTTGTCTTGTTAGTAATAAATCTTAGTATTATATCCCTTAAGTCAAGCCTCTGTTTTTCTGTATAAAACCTCTCTCAACTTATAGTAATTGTGTAAAGGGGGGAGTTCGAGAAAAAGGATTGAATCCCTGGTAACCCACCACATCAGCTCTCCAAAAAGTCTCACAGGTTTCAAACACTTTTTAAAACATAGTTGTTACTACACCTTTCATCTTCTGACAAAGGGAAAGATCTCCAATTTCTATTGTGGATGCCCCAACCCATGGAAGTGTTCAAGGCCAGTAGGGTGGGGCTTTGAGCAATCTGTTTTAGTGGAAGGTGTCCCTGCCCTTGGCAGCGGGCTAGGAAAGAGATGATCTTGAAGGTCACCAATCTAAGCCATTTTACGATTTTATTAACTTCAATGCCTTCAGGAAGGAGAGCAGGCTCTGCAGAACACTGCCAGGGCAGAATTGCACAAGATAAAAAACTTTGCATGATAAAACAGGGATGGATAGGAAATTAACAATACATAGTGCAGTAGCAAACAGGTCCCTACTTCTGTTCCTTTTACTGAAAGGTTACCAAGAAAATCTAGATCTCAAATCCGTATGTCCTTCCACAGCAGTAAAAGAACATTCACATTTTCAAGCGGTAA
The DNA here is from genome assembly GCA_013397135.1 of Pachyramphus minor. Taxonomy (NCBI): domain Eukaryota; kingdom Metazoa; phylum Chordata; class Aves; order Passeriformes; family Tyrannidae; genus Pachyramphus; species Pachyramphus minor. Next base: position 80,558 of record VYXB01001736.1, on the reverse strand, counting down.
AAGAACATCCACAAAGCTGGTGCGGTGAACATGGGCCACCTCTCACTGAAAGTCCAGTTACCAATTTCACTGGACACATTAAATCCATTTTCCTCTTGGTCATATCTGGTTTGGCATTGTGGGGTCATTCTTGGTTGCTCTTGATTTACGGATACAGAAAATGAGAAATGTGCCAGAACTTTCTGCACGCTGTTAATTTATTCTATTGGTGTATAGTGCTACACTTGCCATATAAGAACAAAGATGCCTAATTCTAGGTTTCCCAAAGTATGGAGGCAATCCAAACATGCAACACAAATACTTCCCTGATGTTAATGCTAAAAGATGTGAAATTTCTTTCCAAGTTGACCAGAGTAATTTTCAACTTGCTTAATTGGGTTAACTGGTTAGAATATTTTAACAATTCCATTTCAGCCGTGACTATTGTGGAGCAAAACCCCACTGAACTTTATGGTTACTAAAATTCACTTCCTGCTTGCTCTGTTATCAGGATTAAAATNAACTTTCAGTCTCTTTTCCCTGGCTGCAGGGAGAGAAGGGGGGCCTCTCCCCCCTCGTCTGAACTCTCCTCTTGCTAGAACTGACCTTGAAGCTGCTGGTTATCTCAAGTCGTCCTCTGCTCTCCGCCGGAGCTGGAATCCTTGCAGCATGTTTCAGCTGGGCAGTTTTCTCTGTGGAGTTTGTTTCTGTGACACATCCCGGCTGGAGAGACTTCATACCTGCCGCCGGCCCAAGGCCGGGGGAGAGGGCCTGGCCCCCCAGCTTGGGGGCTGCTGCCCCTCTCCTCACATGGCGGCTGAATTTCTTACTGCGACACACACCTTCTCTTCCGTTTTCTTAAATATGTCATTGGCAGAGGCGTTACTAAAACTTTTGATTGGCTTTTTCTCCGGAACTACACCTGGGCCTGACCATTTCAGCCCAGGGGGGGCTGGTAACCCACGACAAATATTTTAACAATTCCATTTCAGCCGTGACTATTGTGGAGCAAAACCCCACTGAACTTTATGGTTACTAAAATTCACTTCCTGCTTGCTCTGTTATCAGGATTAAAATTCTATTCCTTATTTTGTTTATTTAGCCACCTTCTCTGAAGACGCTATTGTGGCTAAAAACAGCTAATTAGGTACAGGTTATTTCTTATCCTTTAGCTGTTTTTTTCAGACAATCTCTTCAATATAACTATGTAAACCAAATGTTTTTGTCAAGCTGTTTTGACAGGAATAACTGGCTACTTCAGGAACAGCATGTACAAATTAGATCTACTAATTGATCTCACAATAGAAAAAGCTTCTCACCCACTCTTTGCCAAATAATATTTTTCAGGAAATACAAAATATTTCTCAGTAATGATGATAGCAGCTAAAAAAATACAGATATACAAAGGGACTTTGGTGGTGCCAGGAAGAAGCCATCTGAATGTGTTTCAGAACAAACCCCCATAATTTACTATTGTTCACAATTTCAAATAAGTATTTTTGTTTATTTATTTACATCAGGTGGGGACCAGTCACACGAGTGTTAAAACCCAGTTATATTATGTGCAGAATACTTGAAAACCTTGAAGAGAAATTTTAAAACTCAATAGCCAGAATGTTGTGATTGTCTTGTTGCTTATGGATTGTCCTATTGCTGATGGATATTTTATAAAAACAAACTAAAAAAATGTTAGTGAAACACTTTAAGGTTAAATAACCTTAAAAAAATAGATATTAGTGAAATGCGTAGAGTGTCATCTAGTTAAAGTCTTTAGATACTCATATGACATTCAGATAGTTCAATTACTTCCAGAGCTGGTAATTTTGCTTTAGAATCAGTAACCAGGCTAGATATCATTTCTCAAGGCACACGTATCATAATGGCTTTACAACTTGAGAAAAACCAAAGAAAAAAAGCATTGACACTGACATACTAAAATGCCCTGTTGAAGCCACTCTGTAGGAAAACATTTGATAACTGCAGTCCTCATTTAAGACATTTTATTCAGTGATATTTTCCTGTCATGTTTACCTTATCTACTTCTTTTTCTATAATTTTGCAAGATTTGATAAAACATTAAAAAACCCCATATCACCTTATGATATGGGTAAATCCTTTTTCCAGAATGTATCTAATCACTTTTTTGAATTAATAATTTATAAATGATCCTATCTTTCAATAATTAAGTAGAACACACTCTGAAACAATTGCAGAAAAAAACAGATATTATGTCTTATTATTTGATTCTATTGCATCTTCCAATTTTTCATACTTGTTTGTATGAATCCTTCAAACACTGCATAAACCTGTTTAGCTTCCCCCTTTTGACATACTTTATAATATTTCTCCTGTGATTTCCTCTCTACTATTATGTTTTTATTTCATACAGTTCTTCATCAACCCTGACTATTTCCCACAGACTGTTATTTACTTCAACTATTTCCTTTTTTCATCAAGCATTGTCTTTCCTTAGGAAACAACACTTAAATTTCATTATGGGTATGTATTCCAATATACAAACACAGAAATATACTCCAACCCACCTACTTGCCATGACATTTCAGTCACTTTATGAGTATATCTGTAGTGAAAACTGACCATATTTCACAGAGAATATTTCTGACACAAACAACATATTTGCTTTCATTGGGCGACATGGTTCTTAATTCTGAAACTGAGGAGGTTTGGAGCACGGGGTCATATTGGTCCCTCTTTTGCACTTGACTGAATCTGTTTGTTTTCAATTCCAGTTGAAGAACTCGACAGAGGGCAAGTAAAATTTCCAGAACTAAAAGCAGTACCTGAAAGCTTATACTTACAAATCATCATCAACATCACACAACTAGAAAGTTCATTTTCTTTTCTGTCTCCTTCTAGCTATTCTTTCGAAACACAAAAGAATTTTCTTCTTATGTAATATATAAGCCTTTTTCCTTTCCTCTAAATTGGAGGGGTGTTTTTATAGGTGTCATTGTGTTACCTCTCAGATAAATGGAACTGAGAAGTAATACCAGAAGTACTAGATTAAGGCTAGCAGTTTTTCTCACTCTGACTAGAATAAAACTTTTCTTGATGGTAGTCAAAATGTTACGATTGTCTTATTTAGTTTTGCTGATTCTGTAAATTGCATCAGCAGCAATATTAAGACAACATAAGAATCACATTTTGAAATATCATTTTCATTATCAAGAGTAATAATTAAGAATCATGTTTTTAACATGTTTTGGTTCATCTTAATTATAGGGAGGTTTATAACACTTGTTATGGTGGATTTAATTCACACTAAGTGACGAATGTGAGTCATTATCATAATAAGAAAATATAAATCAGACAGCAGCTTTTCTCTGTACTGTATTTTATGATGCTTAGTCACATCTTTATACCTTCTAATTTTCTTGGGGAAAAATATGGATGTCTATTGTAAGGTGCAATTACAAGTAATTATAGAAATATTACTACAGTAAAGGAACTGATCTAAACCATGATAGCCTTATTTTGTTTATAAAATATTCCTAATTTTAACTATATTAAACATATTCATATTTTCCTGAATGTATTAAAACTATTGTTTATGGGTATATGAGGTTCCTGGGGTTTCTTTCACTTATAAGCATATAAGCATATGCTAGGTTTTTAATTCATTTTAATACTATCTAAAGTAATCTATTTCAATGAGTCTTCTTTATTAGAACACACACACCTAAACATTTCCTTCATTGTAACCTAATTCCACAGTCTAATTACAGGTACATTTCAGATTACAGTTAACTGAGTAAAAATGTCTACTTAATAACATAAGTAGGGGCATAATTAATTTCAAAATGGGACTATTATAGGCAGGATTGGACTATGCCTACTCTCTATAAATTTGGAAAATATGAGATAAACTTCTGAGTGTTCATTTTAATTTTTATTCATACAGCAACTTGAATGCAGAAATTTGACTCCTGAGCCTGAACAACTTGACCTGATTCCTCAAAAATACAGCCTAATTATTTTACTTTTTAAATGGGGCAACCTAGAATTTTCATACAGACTGCGGAATGAGATGCTGGAAAGCAGTGCCATGGAAAGGGGTCTGGGGGTCCTGGTCAATGGCAATTTGAACATGAGTCAGCAGTGCCCTGGCAGCCAGGAGGGCCAACCTTGTCCTGGGGGGCATCAGGCAAAGCATCACCAGCCAATTGAGGGAAGGGATTGTCCTGCTCTGCTCTGCACTGGTGCGGCTTCACCTTGAATATCGTGTGCAGTTTTGGGCACCACAATATAAGAAAGATATTAAACTGCGTCTGAAGGAGAAAGAAAGTGTCCAAAGGAAGGTAACAAAAATGGTGAAGGGCCTTGAGGGGAAGCTGCATGAGGAGCAGCTGAGGTCACTTGGTCTATTCAGCCTGGAGAAGAGGAGACTGAAGGGAGTCCTCGTGAGAGGAAAGGGAGGGGTAGGCATTGATTTCTTCTCTGTGGTGACCAGTGACAGGACCCAAGGCAATGGCCTGAAATTGTGTCAGGGGAGGTTTAGGTTGGATATCAGAAAAAGGTTCTTCACCCAGAGGGTGGCTGGGCACTGGAACAGGCTCCCCAGCACTAAGCCTGACAGAGTTCAGAAAGCATCTGGATGATACTCGGGCACATAGTGTGAGTCTTGGGATGTCCTGTGTAGGGTCAGGAGTTGAACTCGATGATCCCTGTGAGTCCCTTCTAACGCAGCATATTCTGTGATGACTAAAGGAAAATTGGAGATGACTGTAGTGCTACAAATGGAAAGGAAGAGTAAAACTAGTTGTCCCATCAGTGTATGGCTGGCAACTGTGTTTTGGAAAATTGACAACACATGAATATTTCTTCTAAATCATATTCATAGATATGTGGGCTATTATGCATATGGCAAACTGCAGGCATAGGAAATACTCTCAAACATAAACAAATACAAAATACATTAAAATATATATATTTCTTTTAAGTTCTTTAAGAAGTGATGTCCTTAGGTATTATGAAACTTTAGTAGACACAAGTTTTCTGTGGGAATTTCACACAAACCAGCTCAAACCTTTTTAATGATAAATGCTCTATTTTATTAATAGAAGTATTAACATTTTAATGATTATATAGTTATATGAAATTTCAGACCTGTTCTTGCAGTATTGAAGTGGTCCAGTATTCACAGGTCACAGATCACTGCATAGTACAAGATGGGAGTCTTTTAATCATCGTGATTCCCTGTCTGACATAAATGAAGATTTGAAGGGTGGACGAGTTCTTCAACCTCAGACAGTTTTCAGTGATACCTGTTTTCAGTGTGATGCAACTCAGTTTCTCTATGAAACTGTGTCCCTTTAGTGCTCTGGTTGTAAATGCTGTACAAATGCCTGTAAATAGGTAGTAATATGAGCACAGATTTGCAGAAAGTAGCAAAAATTTCTGGTGCATCAACATAGGGACCAGAAATAGTTTGATGCACAAAAGTCTGATTGTTCTTATGTAAAACAACGGGCTTATTGTTTGTTCTTTCCATTCCTGGAGGATTAGGCTGCAAGTGCCTCAGTGCCACGTGCAAAGCCTTCTGCATGCAAATGGTTTCAACAATAACACCTGTCCCTGTCAAGCTGTGCTGGGAAAGTGTGCATTGGGGTGTTTAAAAATGACACCATGACAGTTGAGATCATCTAACATGCTCAAGGTAACAGGCTCCTGACTTAATCACAAGGGGTTGAAGCCAGGGCATAATCAGTGATGGGTCCTTAACTGCAGGATTTGTTCCCCGCCTCTGTTCATTGGAGCCTGAATATTGCTGATTTCTCAGGCATGCTGCAAGACCCGTTGGTTCTCTGAGGCTTTTCCAGAGGGGAGAAATAAAATGAGGAGAGTTTTCAGGTGATTTGACAGGTGATCTGGAAAGTCATTGTCAGGTTTTCTTTAAAAGTAGTGCATAAGCCTCTGTAAATATGCAAGGAGTGGGAAGGCAGGTGCAAAGTTTCCAGAACACAGAAACAGCTCACTGCAGATTGAACTAAATTCCATGCAAAACATTTTATTAGGTTCCAGGGTCACAAAACTTTCCCCAAACTTTAGAAACACTCTCCTGCTCATGCTTATTTCAGTTACTTATCACTTTTATCTGGTTAACTAACACTTCAATATATGGACTTATTATATGCAAGATGTTCTGAAAGGTGAGAGAGAGACTTAATTGAAGCTCTATTGACTAACTTAGCTTTCATGAGATGCAGAATTGAACATTTAACTTAGCTGCCGAAGAAATTAATTGTTTATTTTTCAAAGAATGTAGATTTTTTCTTTACTTGTTCACGATTTTAAATATGTCTAAATAATCATTTGCTCAACTTTGGAATATAAAAAATTTGAGATTCTCTTTTGTGCCCTAGAGCACCTGAAATCAGGTATGCTTTGTAGAAATGAAGGAACAATCAATGATCATTCTATGGAATAAGAAAAACTAAAAAAAAAATGAGTAAAGAATTGTGATGACAGTGGGTTTTACAGCCTGTGTTTTATAGAAATATTGCTGTTAGTTTTTTAATTGGAAGCCAGCTCTAACTGAAAGTTTGACTTACTGCCTAATCTTGCAACACAAGCCAGTGAATTTTTATTTAAACTCCCATAAGAGTGGTGCATATAAACACATCATCATCATGGCTTGGCTTCGCGAACGAAGATTTCGAAGGGCTTTATCCGCGCTTGCTACAGGCACGCTGATGGCTGAAAAGGCCAATGCGTGACAGACAAGTCCGGTTGCAGAAGGGACACGAGAAAGATTCNCTCTCTTGCGGCAGCCGGTGGCAAGTTCACCGTAGAGCACGATCTTAGGGAGTCTGTGGTCCTTCATCCTGGAGACGTGCCCTGCCCAACGCAGCTGTGTTCTCATCAGCATGGCCTCGATACTTGTGACTGCAGCCTGTTCAAGAACAGACGTATTGGTCACATAGTCCGTCCAGTGGATGTTGAGGATTTTACGAAGGCAGCGTTGATGGAACCGTTCTAGGAGTCGCAGGTGGTGGCGGTAAATGACCCAAGACTCAGACCCGTACAAAAGAGATCTGCTGTGGCCCTTTGGAGCATCATACTGAAGAAGAGTGTGAATAGAGTTGGAGCAAGAGCACAGCCTTGTTTCACTCCATTAGTTATCTGAAAGGGCTCAGAGAGTGTATCGCCATAACTCACTTGGCCGCGTTGGTCCTCATGGAGCAGGATGATCATTTTAAGGAACTTGGGTGGACACCCTAAGCGTTCCAGAATCTGCCATAATAAACACAATATAGAAGACAAAATACCATTAAGGTGTTCTGGATTCGGGTTTTGCAAATGTATCTGTCTGAGGAAGAATATCTTTTCCTCAGAGCTGTCTTGTTTATGACAAGGCCTCCAAAACCTAATGCCCACTCCAGACAAAATACCTTTTCACATTTAATAGCTAATTTTGGGTGCAAATTATTTTAGTTTCTTAGCCTGATTATAGCAAGTAAAAAAAAATTTATCACATGCTTTCCAGTAGAATGAGTCCTGAATTGCTTGCAGAGTATATACTGAAGATCAGAAGTGTTTATTTTATGAGTTATTATCCACTAGCTTCTGTTATTCTCAAGTGGGACTGCATTTAAAAATGTTAGTGAAGACAAAAAGCTCAACTTTGTCATTTTTCAGAAGCTTGCTAGTTTTATGTCTGTCAGGAAGCAGGGCACACAGAGCTGCACTGCATGCCACTGATTTCATTTTTCTTTTGCATTGCTCTGACAGCAAGGTCATTTATCTTTTGGATAAGGAATAAGAAGCAAAAAAGAAAAAAACAATTTAATTTTAAAATTGTGTTGTACATTCTTGAGAACACTTTGCCACTACCTACAGCTAATTTTTGTTCCGCCACAACTGAGTGGCATCAATAAGTTGAATCGGTGATAGGTTTGGCAGTGAAGCCAAAGCATTGATGAGCATGATCTGGTAGATTAGGATTACTTGCATTGCAACTGCTTGTTTTTAATTCAGAGAAGACTGAAAAGGAAGAAAAAAAAAAAAGGTTACTTTTAATTTTACATTGTTGGGTAGATCCAAAAACACAGTCCAGAGGGAGAAAAGGAGGCTCAGAGGGGACCTTATCACACTCTACAACTGCTTGAAAGGAGATTGTAGCCAGGTGGGGGTCAGTCTCTTCTCCCAGACAATCAGCAACAGGATGAGAGGACATAGCCTCAAGCTACACCAGGGAAGGTTCAGATTGGACATTAGGAAGAATTTCCTCATAGAAAGAGCGGTTAAGCATTGGAACAGCCTGCCCAGGGAGGTGGAGGAGTCAGCACCCCTGGAAGTATTCAAGAGATGACTGGCCATGACGCTTAGTGCCATGGTTTTGCTTACAGGGTGATGTTCGGTCAAAGGTTGGACTTGATGATCTTCACACTTATGATCTTGGAGATATTTTCCAACCTTAATGATTCTACGGTTCTGTGAAAAGCTCACCCTTTTCTCTAAGAAACATAACTTTCTTGAAGGTGTTGTTTCTTATGATTTGAGATATCATAAGTATTAGAAGTCAGTGCACTAGAATAAGTCAAATATATTATAATGTGCATAAAAAGAAGTAAAAAAAGTAAGAAAAATATTGGGCTTCAAATTAAATAATAGAACATGCAATGAAATGTCTCCTTTCAAGTCTTGCTTCCAAATATCCTGGAGATTTTTTCAAATAATGTAAAATTAGTCTACCAGGTTCCAACTGCCTTCTTTCAGAAAAGTTCCTTGAGCTGTGAGATTCCATGACAGGGGTATGAGGTGGAAAGTGTTCACTTCTATCCATTCCCCATACGTCTCCTCCAGAGCAGCTCTCCAACTACTTCTATCTGGAAATCAGAAATTGACATGAAAACAATCCTTTAGGGTAAGAAAGGGACAAAGGTGTTTCAAAGACTTAAAGTTTCATATTTGATCCCCTCCACCCCCCTCTTAAACTGAAACCTTTTCAAAGGCTTTCATGAAAAATGGAAAAGAGACTGGAATAGACTATCTGAGTAGTTAGTGCTCTTGCCTGGAATTGCAAGGGTTTAGGTAAAATGTAAGGATCTATTCTAACAGCTACTAGACACTTGCATTTTCTAATTAGAGACATTTTGTCTGAATAGTCTCTGTAAATTTTTTCCTTCACTGAAAAGCAATACACATGACTAACAGAAAATTCATTGTTATTTATTGAATTAATTGAGATTTGCAAATAAAATCAAGTAGTGAAACTTAGAAAATTTATGAAGGTACCTCTATAAATCCAGAAAAGCTTACTGAACTTAGATCCTTGAAATTCTCTAGAGTAGTCAAAATAAGTATTTCAAACAAGGTACATAGCTGAATTCCTTTTCTTTCAGTTAGAAACCCCATACTTCTGATTAGAAGACTATTGAGAAAATACAGGTCAGAACTAATTTGAAATGTTTATAATGGGAAGACAATCTGAGCTTTCCACATTGTAAGTGATACTGAACATAATACAAGACTAGAAAGTTATTGGTCTAATCAGGCACGTTTTATAATTCTTTTTTTTTTACTTATGTGAAATGTTGAGATGTATGAGGTTTTACATTTTTTTTTTTTTTGTTATTCCTTTAACAGAAACTTTTAAAAACTCACATAAATAATGTATCTTTTCTATTTTACTTTAAAATAGTTTGCATGCACATAGACAGATAACAGACAAATTCTACCTCTTCTTCAGATAGTGATTTCCTTGGTATCCAGTCTCCATCTTGAGTTGTTTTCCCTGCTCTGTATATTGTTTTCTCATCGTGTTTCATGTCACACATCCTGGACTTGATTTTTGATATCTGTCAATACCTCTACCACTAATTTCTGGACTAGAAAACTTTGACCCTTTCATTTATTTCCATCAACACATTTTCCTTCCCACAGCAGTTCTTCTCAGCTGAAATACAGTGTTGTGCGTCGACTACCAAGTCATATAGGGAAAGAGGTTTAGGAGTTGGTGACCATACACATTCATCTCTGTGTTTTCTGCACTAATATAGAATCATACACATACAAGCAAAGAAAACTGAAAATAGACAATAAATACTAAATTTTGGCACTTTTGAAAATCTTTCCCATGTCAGATGTACACATTCTTTTTGTATATACATGCTGTATCTTTCAAAGATCTGAAGTGTTTGAGTTACCAAAGCTGAATTTGGAAGGATTATCTGTAATCCTCATGCATTTAAATCCAAGAACTGTTGGCTTGCATTCTACCTAGCAACATAAAACTCAAGTAGGACTAGATGATGACTGATGTAGCTGTTTGCTCATCATCCTTTCAACCTCGTACTTGTGTTAATATACAACTGCCATTCTACTATTTGAAATTATTTGTCTTGCCAGTAGCCTTTAAACCAGAGTGGTGGAAAAAAATTTGTTTTCTAACAGAACTTTAGAAATTACCTTTTACCTTCTGAATCAGTGGGTTTTAATGTAATGATTTAAAAGAGTTAGACTGATTTAAAAACCTGTTAATTTGGCAGCTCCCTTAATAAATATTCATCTTCCACTTATCTTAAAATTGGATTTCATAGCTATCTGTTGCCTGCAACTTAGAAACAATCAAGCACTTAGCATAGACTTGTGTGACATTTGTAATTTTTTTGGGGTAGATTCAGCCTCTGGTTTATACCCACAAGGTGCTTTGCTGAGAGCCAAACCAATAGTTGTCTGCCTCAGGGGAGGAGGATGCAGATTCCCTGCGTGAAATGGTGGAGCACTGAAAAAGGACTTTCTGGAGGTATAAGCATATCAGTCAAATGTGAGAACTGAATGCAGTACAGCTGTAGACTGTATGAATCTGCCAGTTGGCTTCCACATGTAGTGGAAAGAGAGACATAAAAGCCCATGGGTAGGACAGTCTCACTTCAGGCTTTTTAACTGTTTGTACACATCTTACGCCTCTACCTCTTCCACCCCATGTGTCAAAGTCTAAAATGATTTGACATTTGGGGTGGTTATTCCTCTAAATGAAAATATTAGAAAAATTTTGCCTTAGAAAGGAGAGCGAGAGAGCGCGAGAGCGAGAGAATAAGAGCGATTCAGTGGTGTACATTCAATTATAAAGTTATGTTAAAGCAGAACAAATGGCATGGGCATTGACACAATACTGCTCAGTACAGTTTTTATAGTCCTGAAAGGTGGATAGAGCATATCATAGGGCTGGCTAGATGATGATAGCAACCTTTTCCTAGTCAAATACAACAGTTAGGTTGAATTTTAAATTACTGTTTCATGGTTGCTAAAACAGTGACTCTGTGAAAAATGATATTGTCTTAAGGGATATGCTTCTTCAGGGCACACTTTCATAATTTGCCAGAGATTCACGAGCTATAACTGAAGTCCACTCAAATCCATTAATTATAACTAATGGAACATCTGTCCTAGCTTCACTTTCTTTCTTCATGGTTGTGTCCCCTGTAGAGCTATTAAAAGGAAGGAAGAACAAACTTAAACTGTATTTTTGCATGGTTAAAATAATTATGTCTTGTATCAGAATATTTACTGGTGTTAACTACCCAGTCTGACATTCAGATTTCAATTTGATTTTTAGAAGTCAGATTTTAAATAGTATGATTAATAGTTTTTCAATTAAGGACAAAGAAAAAAAAATAGTGTTTAGTGTTAAACATGAAATATCCCCACGATAGTTTTAGTCAGCATAATTCGCAAATAATCATTTCCAAGATGCATCCACCCAAAACTCACTACTAATCTTGATTGACCAGAATATTATGAGGCTATGTGAGCACTGGTTTTTAAATTGCAAGAGAACAACACTTTGATCTCATGTACACCACATGGCTTGGACCTGTACAAGATTCAGAACTTACATTATAGCTGCCAATACCATTGAAAGAGTGAGAGTGGCTGAGAAAAAAAAAAAAAAATTGAGTTGGCATAAAATCTAGACAACTGTGCTACTCACACTAAAGATTTGTCTCATAGATTACTGACCAGGAAGTTTTCAAAACAGGGCTGATCACATTTTTCTTCTGCGTTTTATGAACATTTTTATGTATTGTACCATTATTCCAGAAGTATGTTGCCATCTAAATTCTTTTAACGTGTGAAAACTGAAAAAAATTTTTTTCATCCTGGTATTTAAGAGGAATTCAGATCATTAAACATTTTATTTATTGGTTTACTGGGAAACAATATACATTCTGCAAACAGAAGCAGCTATAGCGGCATGTCCATGAGAGTAGTTACCAGGTTGCTGCAGATTTAGGTACTTTCTCTATACAAAACTGATGATTCTTCTGGGTATATACAAAAGTCTATACATGAATTCAAGTTCATTTGAGACTATTTTTAGAGCTGGAAAGAAATTAGATGTCCCAGGCTATGATGAATTTCAGGGTTAAACTATCTCCTTTTATCTCAGCTAGTGGTGAAAGTTGTCTGATTGATTTATTTTAAAATAGAAAGTTTTACATTGCAATATAGTATTTATTTTATTTCACCTAATTAAAAAAAAAAAAAAAAAAAGAAAAAAAAAAAGACCTGACAACCACCCAAGGCCACAAAATATTTAGCAGAACATGTCTATGTAATTTAGGTTTTTAAGAGTCAGGCAGGGACCCTGTATCCTGAAATGCACACTTTTCTAAAAGGTATAGGATAAATGCTTCTAAGTCAATATTGACTCCAAGACAAGGTTGGATGGGGCTTGCAGCAACCTGGTTTAGTGGGAGGTGTCCTTGCCCATGGCAGGGGGGGTTGGAAGTAGATGATCTTTAAGGTACCTTTCCATCCAAACCATTCTATGATTCTTATGTTCTTAAAATCACAGTAAAAAATTATCATTTTAAGCATAAGAAATGTCAAATCCAGTAACAGTGCTAAAAAAGACCTTAGGTCATAATGAATGTTATTGATGTTCATGGTACAAATCAACATAAAAAATCCAAAGCTTACTCTTGGAGTGATCAGTATGAAAAATGGTTCCAGTTATCTTCGATCTATTATCACAACTTTCTGACTTTAAAACACTTTACATGTTCAAAAATGGTCAATGATTCACTCCACAGTCCTTGAACAAACATCAGTATTTGTAGAAATCTTCAATGCTGTAAGAAAGCTAATTTTCAATTGTATCAAGCTGTAAGAGAGATAAAAGAGCAAATTTATATCACATCAAAATAAGCTGCATGTCTTTATATTCAGTGACATGCTGTAATTCTAGACTATTGACAACCTCCACAGAGCACTTTCTGATGATGTCCATCTTCACAGTACATTAATATTTCAATACATAAACTAAAGCATTTAAAGCCATTATCCTTGATGTAATACAAAGATGACATACATTATTAAAACTATCTACCTATTATTTGGCTAACTACATCCATTTTGAATGCAAAAATGTTGTTTAATGTAAGCAAATTTCTGTCTTTTATTTCATAGGTATTTATTTCTATGGTCATGATCAGTGATTGAGAGTGCCTATACCCAACCAAGACATATTGAGCATCAATCATTATTCAATTCGGAGGTGAACATATGATATGTCATTTGTAGAAAGTATGTCCTTTTTTTTTTAACACGCTTAAAAATGATGGCAACTTCTGACATAATAGACAACAACACTTGTATTCTTCTTAGCTTCTCGTGTAATAAAGCTTGAGGCATGAGGACAAAATACTCATACCTAAGAAATGCAAGAAAAAGTGGTGCAAATTGGCATATTGATACTGAAAAACATGACCTTTCTTGAGGATGATTACACTTTCACATAACTCAGAAGAGAGGGCAAAGTGGGTAACATAGAAACTGGTTACATTTCCTCAAGCTGTATTTCACCCTATACTCTACTCACGTATGTCCTAAAAATGAATCACCCTAGCACAGCATTTAGATTTTTACAAAATGATAATTTCTATTCTTACAGATGAAGTTGGATTAGAAAGTATCATGATAAAGTACAAAATCTTCACTTATGGCTCTCAGAACTCACATAAACATGCTGCAAACCCCACAAATATTATATAAGTTGTGTGTTTCCTCTTTGTCTGTTTTGCTGCTTGGCAGAAAGACAGATACCTGTACCTGTCAAAGGAAATTTGTCTCTAGTGGTACAGCATCCATATTTTATCAGTATGGAAAACTTAAATTTTGGTAAAAACATTAAACCTGCCTCTGATCTGACAGAAGATACGGGAAAGACTAAATTTCCAAAACTATAGCCGCTAAAGTTATCTTTGTCTGCAAAAGCGACCACGCACCGGAAGAGATTGCCCAGAGAGATTATGAAGTCTCCCTCACTGGAAATATTTAAGAACTGCCTGGACACACTCTTGTGCCATGTGCTCCGGGATGACCCTGCTTGAGCAGAGAGGCTGGACCAGATGACCCACTGTGGTCCCTTCCAACCTGACCTATTCTGTGATTCAGTGTGAAAATGACTGTATTGAACAAATGAAAAACCTTCTTTGGAATCAGCAAATTTTTTCTTCTGTACCTCAGGATGTTAATAACAAGTAAGAGTGGAAAAATACGGTTTTCACACATATGATAGAAAAAACATATAAATCTGTATATTTGATTTTATCTGAACTTTTATTTGTGCTTAGATTTTAATATAAATATTAATACCATTTGAGAAGACTATATATTTGAATTTTTATTTGAATTTTGTCTCTTAAAAATCACTTTTTCAGTACAGAGATTCTCTTGGACACACTTTATATTAAGGATGTATTTTTAAGTAGGCTATCAATTTTCAGCAATTGTTATTTGCTCGTTAATTGCATGGCACAGCATCTGACTGGAGAAAGTTTGGTTATAAAACAGATTGATAAGCAGTTGCAACACATTTTGCAGATGAGCTTATATGTAATTAAAACACATGAGCTGCACTCCACAGTAAGCTTATTACAATCTTTGTTAATTATTTATTAAACTTTTTCAAATTGAACAGTTATAATGAAGTACAAATTACACCATTAGTCACGGATAGTGCAAAGGCGATATGTGCAAATTTAGTTGCCATGCTTACTTTTTTTGTGAATTTAAGAATCTGTCAATTATAAGAAAGTGATTTATAACAAAATGTTTAAACTTAGTCATTTTATGTTAGCGTAGAATATCTGCTTTGAACATTTCAAATTTAAAGGATTTATATTAAGGCCATCTAGAACTGTATATGGAAAATCAAAAAGGGGACAGAACATTCCATGACCAGTAGTCAGATTATTATCATAGGCAGTGGGATTATGGTATTGAAATAGCTGAACCAGAATCACTTTCCTTCCTTGAGCTTTTGAAATTCATATAAATGTTTACTTTTCAAAATATTCTAATACATAAATTTTCGTGTTGAAGGATACTGGTGCTACTCAGTTATTTTTCTGTTCCATCAAATCATCTCAGTGGAATATACCTTTGCCAAAAACTGTTGAGAAAACTCATTTTATACCTGTGAAGGAAGAAGATGGAGTTGCAATGTCATTCCTTGCTTTGAGGAGAAAACATATCTTCTCAGCCTTTTTTTTTTTGCAGTTCTAGTCACTTTCTTGACAAATACACTACTACAGCTTATAAGTATACTTACACTCTAGCTTATATTAGAAGCCTGTCAAAAAAATCCACTCAACCTGTGTTGCTGTCTTCCAAGCAGCACAAATGCAGGGCATTGAAATTCAGGAGTGAACTGGTACCTTTCAGTGAATCTTTGTACATAACCTTCTTTCTACTTTTTTCACAATCAGATGGTGCTGATCATACTCAAAAATGAAATATTTTTGTAGCACCTGAAGTCTATATTACCTTAAAGTCTGAGATAAGTCTCATCCAATCTTCTTTCATAAAGCATGGTTTAAATAGCTTCACAAAGATAGAGGCCAGTTTAAAATCCATTAAAAGTAGATGTAAATTCACCAAGTGTCTGAGTTTGTTTAGATGTCAGCTACTGCTGTAGGTCCATCTCTAGTCATGTTTTAATTAACTTTTCAAACTGAGACAGAGAAAAGGGAAACATTTGTTTAGAAAACAAATACACATACTTAATACATAAGCAGGAGAAAACCAGACATTTTCAGGAAAATTTCAGCTCATCACAACTTAATCCAGATCCCAAATTCACTGATATGGTTTGCATAAAAAAATATAAGACATTTCCCACACGGCAAAATGAAAGTCAAAGTGACCTGAGCTGACTTAGATCAAACAGGTCTAAAACCTGATTACTTGGAGCAGAAAAAGTAGTCATCCCAAACATTTTAAGTTTCCCTCTCCCTCTTCCTCGAGAAAATAATTATTTTGATGGTAAGAATGATTTTAAAAAGACACTTTACATGTAACTTAAACATCACAGTAGTCATCGTAACTTGATCTTAACAGTAGGACATCTTGATTAAAAAAAAAAGATAGACATAACAGGAGGCAAGCTACAAAGCTGGTCTTTTGAGCAGTTCCAAAATAACACCTCAGGTAAATGGTGTTGGAGTCTTTGTTCCCATTACATGGTTTGAGCTGTTTCCCTCTCTCTGGAAAAGCAGTGTGTTTATTCTAAACCCATTTCAAAGTGTTTATTAGAGAGTAAATATTGAATAACTCCTACAATGCATAACTCACTGGAAGAAGCTTGATTTTCTATCTTCCTGTTTACTCCTTTGCATCTGTTGGTTTCCCTTTAAGAAAGAAAAAAAAAAGCCAACTTGCGTGAAGTGGTGATTTCTAGAAGTATTTCCTTTGCTTTCTAAGGGTGGTTGATTAGATGCTAAAATCCATATTTCCCAAGTATTGAACTGCTTCATTTTCAACAACATTGAGTGGAATTGGATACTCAGCTGTCTTTGAGTCTCTAAGTTAACTTACTTATTTCAGAAAGTGTAATATCTAAAAGGATTTGGCTTAGTTGATGCTGAGATAAGAACCTTATCACCTCAGCTACCTGGAGACTACCTAAAGGATGAATCAGAAGCTTTCAGTTCACTAAGGTTAAAAGGTAACCTCCACTTCAATCTTAAAAGTTGACTTTTCGTTTCATCCACATGCTTGTAAATTAATTATAAGTGATTTTTCACTAGACAGATCACTTTCCCTGCGGTTAGGGAGAGTCATGAAAAGACATTCAGACAATATTGAAATAGTTAATACAATCTTGAGCAAATACTGTTCTTTTACCCTAAAACCCATGCATTATGTGAAAAACCTATTGAAACATAAATTTACAGATTTATTCTGCTGTCACTGATTTTTTTCTTCTTCTTCTCTATATTTACAAATCTATTTCATTTTCAGGTTCAACAGTCAGAAACGATTGAGAATTATTTACATTAATATCTAAATTCTACATCTAGTTAATATGTAAAATATATTTCCTCACACTCAAAGAGAAATGGACTACTGAACCTCATACTCACTATTGCTCAAATTGATTGGACTATGAGTACATGTGTGAAATTTTGAAAAATATTTTAAGTACTTAATTTTCTTCAGTTCTTAAATAGATACTGGGGAAACTTGAGACCAAACCTCAGCTGGTATAAATTGCTGTAAACTGGGGAGGGTGGCAGTGTAATGATCAACACCTGCTGGGCTCTGTCCCTGAAAAGTCATAATTTCAGAAATAAATATCCCTGTGTTATTAGCAAAAAGAAATTATTTTCTTTTTCCTACTCTTAAAAAAGCCCCAACAACTTCTTTAGTAAAAATAATCTGCCTTAATTTATTTGTTAACTTTTTGTGAAAGAATAAATATTGTATGAAAATATACAATGTGACCAAGCATCAACAATTAAATTAAGCAGTACTGCTATGTGTTGTATTAAAAGACAGGCTAAAATGCAAGTTGGCTGTTTCCTCAGTTTGAAGTCCTGTAGACTGGGGATGGATGGATGCATGGATGGGTGGATGGATAGACAGACAGATAGATGTATGGGAAGGAGTTGTGTGGAAGCTGCGGAATATGTTGAAATAACGAAAAATGTCACAAAGCATAAAAGTGAGCTCTTAACTCTAATTTTGGTGGAGAGATTGTTTTGCCTGGTATTGTTTTGATTTTTAAAGGATTTTCTAAACTTTTTTTATTTTGTTAGGTTGTTTTTTTGTTTGTTTATTTTTCTGTGCTAGCTCAAACTAAGGATTTTTGAGGCCATAATTTTCACAAGTGAACTGCATGTTTTTACTATTTGCCTCATATTTTCTGAGATGATTGCTGACGCAACAACTTTATGACAAGTGGCAATAGTTTTAAACTGAAATGATTTAGTTTAGATATAAGACAGAAATTTTTTTCAGTAAGGGTGGTAGAACACTGGAACATATTCCCCAGAAAGGTGGTAAATGCCTCATCCCTGAAAACATTCAAGGTCAGTAACCTGATCTAATTGAAGATGTCCCTGCCTATGGCAGGGGGGTGGACTAGATGACCCTTACAAGGTCCCTTCCAACTCAAACTATTCCATGACTCAACAACATACATAGAAATAGTTTCTCTGCTAGTTTTTGATTATAAGCAGTTGTAACAACTGAAGAAAATTTTAAAAAATTGATCCATCTGTTTGATAACTTGTAAGGAAACAAAAATTATTAGCAGTCTAAAAATTACACTTGTATACACTGATCTCCAGTTATTTACTTTTTTGAAATTCAAAGTGACCAGATCAATAGCGATATATATACTCCACTGAGAATGCAGGTGAAAAAGAGAGTACTGAAGATGTTACTTTGTTTTCACTACAGATTTCAATTTAAAGCCTTCTTGCAATCCTGATAATGCAGATTTACTGTGAAAAGTACTGAATTTCTGCAGAGAGCTGTGGTCATAGCACTAGACTAATGCAGAATGTGCAGTTATGACAACTTTTCTAATTGGTCCTTGGCTCCAACACATTTTCTGGCTAGTAGTGAAACTGTGTCTTTATATCTTATGGAATGATTTGGCACATTCTTTCCAAAATATAACTAAGACATTAACTACTTCTCTCTCCCTTTTCATGCTCTTTGGGCGGTTTCTCTGGCAGTACAGAAGTACCTGTCAGGTATTTAAATAAACAGCACCTCTATAGATGACCTGGTTTTCAGAACTTATTTCAGTTCTGGTGTTTTTCACTGTGTGTGAGGTAGAAGAGAATCCCTCATAGATTGTAACAGGTACCTTGAGAATTACGCTAAGCCTCATGATGGTTTACAGCAACCCTATTAAAATCAGTGCAGCTGCTCCCCCCATTATTAATCTGTTCTTTAAGCTTCATTCTTGATAGCAGAAATTTGAAGTGCTGAAGGTACTATAAATCTTTCTATGACTTTGAAGAAATTGTCACAAGACGGAATAAATAACTTAAGCCTCATAGAAGACTGGAATTCCAAAAAGGTCTGTTTGCTCTGACTCAAAGCAGATGAACATCCACTTACCACAAGGAATAATAGGCATCACTGGCTCCAAAATGTGTGCCTACTGGATTATTTGACTGAAGTCAGGCCTCATTGCTAACAGGTAAATAAACAAACCTTAGTTTCAGTGATCACTTACTTATCTCTCACAAATGTCTGACAAGCATTAAAACCAAACATAATTTAGGTTCTTTTATACTCCATCAGAGCATCTCTGGTATTTAAATGTTTTATTGTCTGCATTTGGGTGGTGTCCTTGTGTTACTTGTAAACCAAAGACTATTTTTCACCAATAATCCTTCTTTTTTTTCCCTGACTAACTGAGCTGTCATCCTCATGATATTGAAAATGCTTTGTCCCATTTAAAATGAATGTTTTCTGCAAAATTTTATTTTATTTTCATTTGATTTAAACCAGGTGGAATTTGCAAGCAGAGTTTACATCAGTCTCCAGAATGGCATGGCAGACAACTAATTGATATTTTTCAAGTAGCTGATGCTTGAAAACATCCTCATGTATCAACTGAAGAACCTGAGAAAGCTGAATAATAAATTTCTTAGGGAAAATAAAGAACAAGGTGAAACAGCATACTTGCAAGCTTAAATTGCAGAGTACACACAACTGAGCTAATGATGATGCTTTGGTGTTTTGCCATGACAGGTTATTTACCACTTTCTGTACAATGGAAAATATTAAGTCATTATGAGCTAATAAACAATTTATATATGTGTGTGTGTCTGCATACAGAGGTAAAAAATACCCATGTTTTCTTCCTCCAAAAGTAGAAATGCCAACAATTAAAAAAGTCACATAAACATTTTTAAATAGATAGTACCTAATCAATGTTCTACCAGATGAGGGGTAAGAAAAAGGAGCAAAAAATAGTTTCCCCACTGTCCTTATCATATTTGAGGCTAAACAAGCAAACAACCTTCTAGAAATTACCCTTACAGCCATCACTGGATTCCTATACACATGGTTCTAACTTACACCCAAAGTCCCGATAGTTTCAATGAAAGCTGAATGTGAGATCAAAGCTGGTGTCTTACTTAAATACTGGCCCACCACCAGCAGCTTATAATTAAGCAGCAGGAAGAATGGAAAGCATCAGCATAGTGTTCTGGAGTCCTGGGATACATTTGCTTGTGTAAATAGCAAATGTGACAGAAAAAAGTCTGCACTATCTCTTACTCATGCCTTCTGAGTCAGCTTTCTGAAACTCTGCTGACTACTGAGAACTTTAGTTGGGTTTTTTTTCAGTATCCTGACTATCCCCCAGGACACAAGGCCAGTGGCCTAGGGCCACGTTTTCTCCTGTCAATGACTGAAACATGCAACGTGGGAGCATTTCCATCAAAGATATTTGGAGTTACTGATGACCAAATGTCAATGAGTAATGAAAAGTTAATGAAATACACAGCTATGAGGGATGTTAATGTAACAACCAATTAATTAACAAATGTAAAAATGAGAGCATTCTGATATTAGCCAAGGGATTGGTGTTATGAATAATTTGATTTCAGTTAGATTATTGCAGGGAATTTAGCCTTCTTAAATAGTTAGGTTTTGCTTGTATGTTACCCTCTGAAAGCAAATACAGGAGATGCACAAATATATATGCATATGCATATATAGACATATACACACATAGTATATATACACACACTCACAGAGGAGATGTGGTGCTAACCCACAGTATCTGAAAGGGATTAGTAATTTCTGCAGGAAGTACAGCTACTAATGCCTTCCAGCATAGAAAAGACTTTTGAGAATACACATGAAATGAATGTTTTGAATGGAAGATTAGTCTTTGGGGAAAATGGTCTCAGAGGTAAAATCCTTTTGTCAAATAACAATGTTAAAACAAACTGTACATGTATTNATATAGACATATACACACATAGTATATATACACACACTCACAGAGGAGATGTGGTGCTAACCCACAGTATCTGAAAGGGATTAGTAATTTCTGCAGGAAGTACAGCTACTAATGCCTTCCAGCATAGAAAAGACTTTTGAGAATACACATGAAATGAATGTTTTGAATGGAAGATTAGTCTTTGGGGAAAATGGTCTCAGAGGTAAAATCCTTTTGTCAAATAACAATGTTAAAACAAACTGTACATGTATTAAATCAAAATAAAATAAATTTGAATTCTCCACTGTTCTATACACTTGGGTTTTTTTATGGAATGACTACCATTCCACCTCTCTTAATGAGGCTGTAGATACTGAAAAGGACATCATGCCTTTTAGGTTCAAGCACCTTTATGCAATAATAAATGTATAGTTACAGTCAGTGGTTACTACCCTTCAGTCTTCACTCTCTGGTATATTCCAGCTCATATAAATTGATATTGGAAGAGTAGAGAAATAAAAAGTAAAAATTCAATAGGTAATTTTTTTTTCGTGCTACCTTAGTGCTGGTCTTGATCCTACAAAAGATTTACAATAATAACTTCATAGGTGTGATTAGTAACTGCCTCTGTGATGCTGCTTCCATGAATGAAGATAACCTTTGAAGTCAAGCATTTGCAGAATCACCTGTTTAGATAATAAAATCTTCAGAGGTTTTCTCCGTTTGATGTAAATAACAAGAAAAGAAGAAGGAATTGAATTCTGTGTTTACTTTTCTTATAATACAATGTTCTTATTCAGAAAATGGCTTTTTGCAGGCAGATCTCTTGCCCCTTATACTGAACTCTTTTGGCTCCCATGGAATGTATGTGTAGGCTTTACACAGGCTGTTTCAATACCATTCAAATCAGGATGAAAAATGAGAAGAAAAAAAATAACTTCTTGCATTTCCCTGACCATTCAATGTTAATGCCAGTATTCATTAGATGAGAAAGGCAGTTTTCCCGATTTATACCAATTAAGCATGAAATCCCAAGATTAGACAAAACTGTTTAAGGCTATCTTTTCCATTTCTCAGTTTCCTCTTCAGAGAAGTAAAACCAAGAATGACCATCAAATTAATCTTTCTCTTACTATTTTTTGAAGGGCTCACTCAAGACAAGGAATTAATTTCTTTTGAATGTTAAAAACAACAGGAACTGATTTTTCCATGAGGATGAATGATAAATTTGTATGATAAATTATTCTAAGTTACTGTAGGCTTCAAATACAACGTAGCCTTTCTCGTCTTTTTCATCTAGCCCAACCCAGAAACACATGAAAACAATTTTGCCTTGCCATATGACTATTTAAATAAAGTGATTGCTAAAAGTTTAACTCAGAGCCTAAATGCTTAACATGGAAAAACTTCTTAGTAGCTAAATTTTCCCTAGGTATGGTACAATGTTCTTAATCTGAAATAAAAATATCACACAGAGAGCAAACTTACAATTAGAATAAACAAATAAATATATGTAAAAAATAGTCTCTTGAGAGGCTTTTTTTTCCACAGACTTTGAGGAAAATAAGTTTCATGCCTTTTACCATGTTTTTTTATTACTGAAATGCTGATCAAGACAGAAGACAAAGAAGCTTCTAGCTTTGCAATTCTTTAGGTAGAAAAAAAGCTTTGCCTATATATGTTTGTGTAATACATCTCTTCTTATACAGCAGTGCAGTTGTGTTGCAGTGTGGAGAAACAGAAATGGTGGTGTCAGGAAGCACATTAGCACTGTTTGGAAACAGTATCAAGAAATGAGTGTTTTGCTGCACTGATGTTCTAGGTATACATACTAATTTCAATCTCTTGTAAGAAAGGTGAAAGTTTTCATAGGGTGGAAGATACACCTGCATTGATATAGTTACATTACATTCTCATGTATTCCTTAGACAATTCTACCAAAGAAAAAAAATGCTTGTCCCACAGCAAAAAAAGATAGTGTTTTCAGCCCACTTAAGCGCCTCATTTCCATGGTCTTTATTGAAAATTAACACATTATGTCAAAATACCTTAAAATATCCTCCCTTTTAGACAAAGACACAATTGGTAATACATAAGTAAAGATTGAAAAAGGTGATGAGGTGTACAATATACAAGGTTAGAGTTCCTTGTAGACTAAACATTTCAAAAAGCTTGGAACATGACTTCTTTTCATTTTTAAAGCCCAAACCTCTATTTAAACTCTATTTTTTTTAGTTGTTCTACCTTTTTCTAACTGTCTTTAAGTCTGATTGAACCCGTATAACCCCTAGAGAAAACCTGCAGTAAAATTTAAGTGGAGTGGGAAGCAACAAGGGGAAAATCAGCACTATTTCTCTTACAGGAACACTCAGCAGCACAGGCAACTAGTCTGAATATTAACCAAGACTTTATCTTTCTCTTAGATCTAAGTGTCCTAGACCATAGAATGTCTCTGTGTTTCTGTAATCTGTTCATCATCACCAGCGAGAACTATTTCTAAAGACTTGCAAACATGTTGAGAGTC
Source organism: Pachyramphus minor (assembly GCA_013397135.1). Classification (NCBI taxonomy): domain Eukaryota; kingdom Metazoa; phylum Chordata; class Aves; order Passeriformes; family Tyrannidae; genus Pachyramphus; species Pachyramphus minor. The sequence goes on along the minus strand of VYXB01001736.1, from coordinate 56,826 downwards.
TGAAATTAGTTTTCTTGGTGACGATATATGATGTAAGAACATGACAGTTTGATTGCCATAATAATGAAACTGCCAAGCTTTGGCAGGGAGGGAGGCAGAAGAAAGGGGAAACATGAAACACATTGCAATTTGAATTCTGGTGTTGGTCCAATATTGTTTTAATTTTACTCATCTACTCCCAGAATGAGGAAAAAAATATTTTTTTAAAGACTTCTGGTGCTGAATGACCCTTGGGGGATGCTAAATTATTGTCTCACCCACAGATTTCTTTGTACCACATATTCATGTGAGTTTGATATGTTTTGGGCTAAGTATTTTTACCATTTTATTATATTAAAATATTATTTAAAATATTAAAAAAATTTGTATTTTACCCTGGTTGGTTTCCCCAGTATAAATAAAGAAAATAAAAATGTGACCTTTTTCTGTAATCTGACAAGTATTTAAAGAATTTTAACAGGAAAATATAAAGCTAGATGGATTACAATTGTTTTTTTCTTGGGTGACTCCCATATTCAAAGTTCTTAGCTGTGAAAACAAAGATGAAGAACAGCTTATATTTCAATAGAAAAGGATCCTCATATGCTGTAGTAGTCATATATATAATGCATAAGAATATTTATTTGTAAACATTTATTACATATAAGCAACAGAATTTTTCATTCCAGTCAAATGTAGTAATTACTTGGTAGTATAAGAAGGGTGAAGAGTAATTCTTACAGAAGTCAAACTACAGGTAAAATCCTAAGTAAGTAAAACACAACTTTAAAATTGTTATTCCATTAAAACACCAGGGTCAAAATTTCCTTTTGAAAAGTTATATCATCTCTTTACTATCTTCCCAAAACCTGCATTTCATGGAGTGATACTGAGGTTCAACAAACATGCAGCAGACCATATTTTAGCTTAACTGTGTTCACACCTCCCTCCCCCGCCCCGAGTTTTCAGATTGATTGGAGGTCAGTCAATTTATCCAGTTATTTCCTGCTGGTGCTGCAGAGGTATGATTCTGCTTTGTTACCCAGGTGAGAACTAAGACAAGTGTTAAGGGTGGTATCCAAGGGCTTTATCTCCTAGACTGACTACGAGTACATATACACTGATCTTCCTACTTAAGAAGTCAGCATGAGAAAGGGTATTTGAATTTGGACATCATGACAAAATAATGTATTTTATTTTCTTTAAACCATCTCCATAATGGAGTAATTCAGAAAGATTATGACTGCCCTGTGCTACTTCTTCTGTTGCTTTAGCAGACAGTAATGTGTCTATCCAGTCCTGTAGCCTGCAACTGTTACATTACATAAATGCCAGGGAACAATAATGTCCCTTTTCTTTAAGTAACAAACAATGGGTTAATACCATCACCAGCAATTGCAAGCAATGTGGTCTTGCTGTTCCCATCAAAATACAGGCTTTCTGAAGAGTTAAAAAAGAAACAAAAACAAAAAAACCCCCTTGATTAATTTAGTGACTACTAATTAATATACACTGGTCCAGCCTGTCGATATTCACTGACAAGGTTATCAGCAAGATGTCAATGAGAGGTAGAATGAATATCTTAGATTTCAATGGATTCCAGCCAAGAAATGATAGAGGAGAGAGTGGCAGGGATAGATAGTAAATTATTGTGCCACTGAGGAAAAACAGAAGAGAAGGGGAAAAAAATGTCTGAGCTTCATGTTTGCACTGGAGAAGGTTGGTTTGGTCACAGCAAGAAACTGTTAATTAATTAAATAAGAAGCAGCTTGTGCTCACAATGTTCTTTCTACTGAAGCCTAAAGGAAGTCCTTAACTCCAAAGGCAGGAGAGCTAGGATGGCTCTCAAACAAATAAACAAATCAAAACCTCTCCATGGTTTTTGCATGGCTTACTTTTCTAAGGAAAGACTGCAAAGGCATACTCCACTTAATAAAAACATTCAACCAAATATGTCCTGAAGTTCTTTGGAATCTCTCAGTACCTGTGAGAGACAGAGAACTGCTTTACTCCTCATATAGAAAAAGTACAATGTACCATGGAACTAAAAGAGAGATTTTTAAAGTTAGGAAGGTGTTTAAAGATAAAAATGAGAAATTTGTCAAAAGCAGGTGACAGCTAGACATATGTAGCTCTTAAAGATGTTTCAGTCCTTAGAAATCAATGGAAATTAAATACATAAATGCTTTAAAAAATAAGATTAGTTGTATCATTAGTCAAAGGCAAATTGCAAAAACCTGTTGTTAGCTGACTTTCTGGTGTCACAGAGGAACTTTGGAATATAAATAGCAGATGAGACTTGTCTCTGAAAACCTCGCCTCTGAAAAGGCATTGCAAACTTCTCTTGGAGCCAATGGCAGTATAACTAACTAATTAAAGTCAATGCCAGTGTAATAATATTGCATCACTAATTCATATAAAGATATTTAGCTAAAAGCCTTATGGTCATAAAAAATCTTTGCCAGAAATATGTCCCATTTCTCCATGTGCTTTGACCAAGTCTTGTGGGCTTGTGCTACATAAGGATTTGGCAGACTAGCATTAAAAGATGTCTCATAAATGAACAGAAAGCCTCATGGGATATTTTTTTCTAAATATTTCAGAAGTAAAGGATTCCTGAATTCAGAGTTATCTTTTCTTTACAGTATATTTTTAGTCTTAATCATTCTTTTTCATGTTCCTGTGCTAGTCTTGCCACCTGAACTTCTCTGCTTCATACTCTTCCTTCATCCTAATCTATCTCTCTCGCTCCTATCTTCTTACTACATTTTTCTTTCCTGTTCCCTCTGCTGTTTCATTTTTTGCATGTCTCATGTTATGCTTTTGGCCTCACAGTGACTCCTCTTCTCTGTTCCTTATATTCATAATGTTTGCTACAAGTCATGAATGACAAGGATGCCTGAACAAATCCAGTATGCCTCTTTTATTCTCAACAAAACCATGTGAGAAAAAAAGTGACTGCCTGCCTTTCACAAGGACAGGGAACACAATGCCCTGTACTCAAAGGAATAGGTTATGGGTTATTCTACTCTGAGTAAAGAATTTCATTGAGAGTGGCAGAAACTAAAGCACCTTAGAGATTACTGTTTGTTCCAGATGACTTATCATTGTCACTCTGCAATCTGTGACCTGTCTGCGCTTCTTTACTGAAGTTGTTTCATAATTAACAAAGCTACTGTGTTCTGAACCTTGTGAGTACTGTCATAAGGGGCATTACTTGGATTGTCCAGCTGGTAAATAGAGTTTGGCCCTTACAGGAGCCTTGGGCAACCTGTTCTGCAGGTGACATTGACTAGATGTGCTGTAAGGAAGAGATGACATTTTAAAGCTTTGAATATGCAAATGAGTTTTTCCCTGCAGAAAGGATAGCCTTATGAATAGCTGCAGAAAGAAATGACTTGTACAGCTAATTGAAGGGGAAAAAAAAAAGTAAAAAGAAAAGGCTTGAACCTCCTCACATACTCTGAGGGAGGGAGTAAGCAGGACCTAAAACTGATCCTGAAATAAATCTGTGTGTTGAAAACTACCTTGACCATTTACATTTTCTTTGCTCTTAAATGTGTAGACTTTGATTGGCTTTCATGCCTTAGTCGTGTGATTGAAATAATTTACTGAGTTGGTATAGTTATGCAGGTTGGCAAGCTCTCTACCATCACCCTGTCTGGTGTCATACACTCAGCAACTCCAATCCTTCTTCCCACAAAGCCAGCAGGTTCTTGAGACTTTTAATCCCTCTCATCCCCTCCTCTTCTCACATCCTCCTGCCAGCACCGTGGGTGATTAGCAAACTTTCCCTCTGCACTGCAGTTCATCTCACTGTTCCCTTCCATCCTTGTTGGGCATAGCTTCAGAAATATCAAGTCTTGTTGAGCAGCAGACTCAAAAAAGTACTTCACTCCAAGTGTTTCCCTGCTCTCAGTGTTTCTTCAAGCTTTCAAATGATAAAACCACGGACCTTTCTCCTGTAGAAGTCCACAGGCTGCCCTGAAGAGGCAACCCTACTGGATCTGTTACCTGCACTCACCTGTGTGCTTGGTGTTTAGGAAAGTGGAATAAAGCAGCGGCTCTGTACTTTAAGTAGAGATACACATTACAATAAGATTCTGCAAACAAAAAGTCTTTCTCCTATAGAACACACTTCCTAGTAGTGGCATAGGGCAAGACTTCTCATCTCTGGATTTAAACCTGATAAATGGTTCTGTGCTCCTGAATGGTCAGAATAAAGTAGATATGTGAGGAATCAGTTATAAAACAAACAAAATCCAAGCATAAAAGCTAAATTTGTTTTCATGTCTTTGTAACAATAAGTGAAACACTGTAAATCCATTAGATCAATTTTTTTTTAATGTCAACATAGATGTGAGCACTAGATGATCTACTCCCTTTTCAACCAGATTAGTTATTGTTTTCCACTGCAGAATTTGGCATGAGTAATATGAAAATAGAGATGTGCAAGAAGAGAGAGACAAAACGGAATCCTCATGAAACCCACCTTTAAGAAAAAACGTTCAGATAACCTATATAACCATGAGTCAACAGGCTCATATTCCCCAATATTCCCCACATTCCCCTGATATTCCCCAAGACTCTTTCCCATATGTCTAATTAATCTTGTTCCCTTTCAGTAGTAGCCATCCTTCAGATAATTTTTGCATTTTGCCAGGCATCAGCCATGTAACTTTGTTTTGTTCTTACTTCTCTAGCTCTTCAGTCATTTAGCTTCAGCATTGTGATTCCAAGAAAGCATCAAAGCATTGCAGAATTGATGAGATAGGAACAGTGCCCAAACTAGACATTGTCAATCTTCTATTTTAAAATACTTACACAAGGGATACTGACATTAAAAAGCAAGCTTTGAACTATTATTAAATAAACAGCTTAGCTCTTATATAATAAAAGAGTTAAGAAAAACAAAGCAGAAGAGGAAACAAAAAGTTTTCTGCCTTATGAAGTTTTATTGGGCCCTGTCACTGAAACTTTACAGGACCAGTCCTTATCAGATGTAAGGATTCCGTATTTTAATGTTAGATTATTATTATTATTGTGTTGCATTTAGTGATGTCAAACATAAAATGTGATAAGTAGTCAAAATGAGAACCTTGAACACTGAGATACAGTCTTTGAACCAGATATTGACTTTTTTTACTAGTGCAATGCTGGATGGTCCATGGCAATGTCTGAACATCCATCTTTTCTAGTGTGTCCTCCATGGGTGTCTGGATTGGCAAATGCTGAATCAGAGACTGGACAGACAGAATTTGGCTCAAAGTGAATGTGGGTGCTGAGGGCCAAACAGTTTGTCAAATCAGGCTTTCAGTTTGGCAGCCAAAATTGATCAACACCCCCAAAAATAGAGGCTTAAATGATCAAAAGAACAAATGCAACCAACAGGCAAAACTTCACTGAGCCGTTTTGGAGGTTTGCCTGAAGTTACAATTGGCAACATAAAATAGAGATATAAAGAATAGAATTTTTGCCCTCTCTTGTGGTATTGTGATCAAAGACATCAAGGAATTTACATCATCATGTGTATTCTTTTACATCTTTGTCACACTATCCAGTGGAACAAAGTACTAAAGATGATGTGTGTATTTGTACATACACATATAGATAAATAGATAGGTTACGTAGGTAGCTGTGGTATGTAGCAATATAATAGTTTAAAAGTTTTTGTCATTTATTTATTTCAAAGAATCACAAAATGCCTCAGTTTGAAAAGAAACCTTAAAGAACATCTAGTTCAACTCCTCCCTGCTGTGGACAGGGACACTTTTCACTAGACTTTTCACTAGGTTACTCAGAACCCTGTCCAACATGGTCTTGGACACTTCCAGGGATGGGGCATCTACAAATTCTTTAGGTGACCTGTTCCAGATTTACACGGCTCTACCTATGTGTATATAACTATGTATATTTATGTCTCAATATATGTATATATATGCATACATATGCATGCAGTTGCAGAGGTATGTGCATATGTAAGTATGTATATGTATAAATATTTGTGCACATAGTTATTATTGCCACCTTCACTTATATGTTAAGTTGATAGATGGTATTTCTTTTGGAAAACAAAACAAACCAAAACAAACAAAGCCCACCAACACATAACTAGAGTGGGTAAATCCAATGGAAGAAATTATCCTTTCCATGTAGCTAAAACATCAATTCCCCAACATTTCAGTATGAATATATTTAAAAATATGAATCTGGAGTACATTTAAGAATTCATTTCAGGGAAATTGAGGTTCTTCCAATATTCAAAATTGAAATGTAAGATCTTAAATGAAACAGAAAGAGGGAATTTATGCACACTCATTCATCAGAAGGAAGTAGAATATAGTAATCCTTGCACTGACTTTAAGACTTCACTTTAACTAAAGTTCACAATATGGTAATGAGCTGTTGATTTTTGTCTTCAGAAAATGTTTACATCCGGTAGAGAGGCTTTAGACATCTGGCATATGTAAGCATGGTAAAGGGTTATTGCCTAAGGGATAATAAATGAGGGGGAAAACATGCCTCCAAAATACACTCAAAATAATAGATGAGGTTGCTATCTTTGCAGTCAGAAATTGTACTTCATCTCTTAAGGTTATATTAAGTTGCCCTAATTAGAACGCACATTAAGAATTATTTGTCTTAAAATAAATAATATAATTAAGTAAATATTTTACTCATATTTGTAGGAAAATTATCTTGTGACTTAAATTCTTTATGTGTATCAATATTCTACACACTTCAGTTAATATCAACATGATTTAATCCAGTTTGAAAACAATATACTGGGTGTCCCTGGAAAATCAACAGAAACATGCTTTAAATCTTACTAAATAGCACAAAATGCCTCAGACAGAGCATTACACTACCATAAAATATATATAATCACTTTTTAGAACACTCTCAGGCAATGAAATATGACTTCTTGTTTTTAGGTCAGTGGATCAATGTATTTGTTTTTCCAAAACAGAAATGGTTTTATATAACAGGATGTCATGCCCTGAGAGAAAGGGGAAAGTAAGAATGGAGATCTCTAGAGCAGTATAAATCACTATAAGCTAAGTACATTCTCATAGCAGTCATGTATCCCTCCAAATCACAGTCCATCAGTTACCTAACCTGCAGGGGCCAACAAAGGTTTGGCATTAGTGACTTTTAGCATTTATTCTTTAAAATATAGTGATATATTAACAAGTATATATTTTATGGGGAGAATAAATATTCAAGCTTGAATGTTAAATTTTGCCTGCATTGTGTTTTTTTTCTGTTTGTTTCACGCTTTTGTGTGTAGAGATTTTTGCCTGATGGAACAGAGAGCAGTAGGGAGAGAAGGTACAGGAAACCAGTTTGAAGAGAGTGGAACATCTCAAACCCATCCTTTCGAATGAGCTTCTTTTTCCAAGGTTCATGCTGAAATACGTAAAAAGAGAATAGAAGTAAAAAAAAACCCTTCTATTTTAAAGAAGAATTTTTTAATGATTTAGTCATTATGAGAAAAAAGTCACTATAATTGTCTTGAGTGCTGTCATCTATAGTTAGCTTTAACTCAGTTAGGATCACGTATCACTCTAGCTCTATTTTATAAACAGAGGAGAATGGATAAATTCAAAATCCATCAGGTCTGTCACAGTAGTGATTACAGAAATGCCTTTCAGAATTGGCTTCTGCTTGCTTTTGATAAAGATCTCTATGTATCTTTTTAAAATGGATTCTACATTACAGATGCATCTTCAAAAGTACTGAAAAGGAGACTCTGTTACCTTTCTGTAAGCTTGACCTTTATGGCTAAATCTGAGCTCTACAGTAACATTATTAGGGTACTTGTTCTTCTGTCATCTTACAACACACTAGTATCACTACAGGAAGATAAAATTCATGAAAATATTAGAAGCCCATCTTTGAAGTTGTTCTAAGCAATGAGATTTCAAAATCATCCAGGGCAACAGATTATGCTATTGATGACAAACAGTAGCAAATGTTAGTACCAACAGGCATTGAAAAAATTAAATAAGAAACTGTGAAATACATTTGTATTGACTGATATTGAAAGCAAAGTTTGCTACCAAATCAGATGGTAGGGGCAACATCAGTTTTGCTTGTACTGGGGGACTGTGAAAGGTTTCTATACTCACATCAACCATTAATATAACTAAGCCGTTTCTAGGTTGAGGAAAGCCAGCTTCTTTTACTGTCTGTTTAGTTCTGAGACTTTGTTCTGATGGCACAAGAGAAATATACCCTGTCACTCCCAAATAGGTTTGTGAAAATATTTTTTTCTTGATGTTAGAAAAGAACAAACAGCCAAAGAAAAAAAATTGATATGTGAAAAATTGCAATTTTTCAAGAAATGGTAGAGCTATCTCTTTTGGTTTATCTTGCTCCCATGTGAATTCCTGGGCTTGAAACCTGTTCTACAGATGTTCACTATCATATGAACACCCTGATTTCCAAATGAAGAACTTCCAAATGAAAGTTATGAGGTTTAAAGAAATCAACCTTAAACAATAAAGGAAATCAATTATAATTTAGTTTAGTTATATAGTTTAGTTGTCAAACTCATAACTTTTCTATGCTACAGACAAACACATTTTTCAGAGGGAAATGGCTCTTAAGAAGTGACCCTTTGTGACAGACTCGGCTGTTTCTTGATAAATATCAACTGCTTCCACTTTCTTCGCAACCATGGAAGAAGGAATTTTTTTATGTGTGTAATGCAAAACCCCATAAGAATTGACAGAATGTTCAAAAAGCAAGGGTTAAAGCCTCAGTAGCTATACAGAAGTCCAAAACAGATGACTGTTTACTGCTAAACTGACTACGGACTTGAAGCAGTTGGTAACAATAAGAGCCACTGACTACGGATAGTAAGACTGGCCTGTGGAAAAGCATGCCCTGTTTTCTCTGACTCACTATCTATGTAACAACTGGGAAGAAAACATCAGATTTTCACTGCACAGGAGGCTTTTACTCCCTTTGAAAACTTTCAACTCAAACAAGTAAGGATAAAACTAGGTGGAATATATGTTGTGGTGTGTGTGAAGATGAAAGAATGGAAGCTGAAAAACAGTGAGTAGGTTCTAGCCAGTAGGAAAAGGAAGTAAAAGGGCAAAAGGGATAAGATGTTGATACAGTGAGGGGGAAACTTTTGAAACGAACCTCCACAAGTAAGAGATACTTAAAAATGGTGCTTTCATATCTGATAAATTCAGGGTCTCTAGGGAATCCCAAGTTCAAATTCAACCCTGAGCTTTTCTTTTGGATGTTCGTGCATTGTGTGCAGGGGAATTTGTTACACTAAACACCTATTTGTATGCCTGGCCCATAGAATTACATTGGGAATTTCTATAGATTTGTTTTTCATATTTCCATTCACTGCAAGAAAGTGTTCTTTTACTGAGTCACCTTATCACAGAATGTGTTTAGTTAACAACTTAGTAAAGATAATCTGTGGCAGTAAGCAATAATAAAACAACACAATACATATTTCCATCATATATAATGTTATGATAATTACTAACATTTGTATATAGGTCCTAGGGGACATTAGATTTCCTGTGCTGGTTAACTATCACTATATCTATTGCTTTCTACCACTCTTCACCAAAGTATCTTTGGGAAAGAGTTATGGGAGATTTTTCTATAAAAGTTCAGTCTTAAAGCTCTCTTTTACTCTCTGCAGGTAAGAACTGCAATTTTCATATCTTTTAAAAATATGGTTTTATTAGACAGGTTCCTTAAAATGTATCAAAATTCAGTTTATAATTAATTGATAGCATTTTGTCCTTTGCCAAGAGAAAAGCTTCTACGTATGTTCTAGCTGAAATATTATAAATAGAGCTAGTGATCTCAGGCAGTATCCATATTTCTCTGAAGTGCAGGCTGCATCAGCTCTGACATCTATGCAAAAAATAAATTTAAATGCAGTTGTCTTTGATATAAAGAGTAAAATCAAAACTATTTTAGCCAGTGCTTCAGCAATGTGGTACACTGCAAAATGGACAAGTGAATAAACTGCTTTAAATTCTATCCAGATGTGTTCAAATTTTGAGAGTAAAGAAACAAACAAATGCCCAAGAGTTTTGCTGTCTCAAAAGATTCAGCTTAGACCCAGCTACAAATGCATCTTCTTACTAATCCATCATCTACTTTTACTTTACTTTGCAATATTTTCTTCTAAATGCAGTCATGTTTTGGTAAAATATGTATAGCTTCAGGAAAATCCTGGTTGAAAATATAGTTTTAATGTTCTTTCTAACAAGCAACACATTAGTTATACCACCAGCATGCTGGAGATCAAATGTAACCTCCTAGGGTTATGCAGAAAATTCACAAAATACATCTGGAAAACATAAATTCCCACTCCCACTGAATGGTGAATAAGTGTTTCTGAAAACTCATGACTACCCTAAAAACTGATAGTCATTTCACTGCCACTAATGCCATCTTGCAATCTGAGACAAAGTCCACATACGTCTGGATAAGGACTGAATTCAGTCAGTGAACTCAGCACAAGAAAATGTTATACTGATGCATAATATCACACAGCCATAGAAGATGCTGAGACATATAGCAAGGCTGCTGTCTGCACCTCCCACATAAGTCATGATCCATCAATCATCACAATTTCTTTAGATATTTTCAATGGGTGACCTTCTTTGGGGCAAAAGAAATGAGAGAAGAAATTTAATTAAGCAAACATATTTTTTTCTCTGTGTCTTAATTCTCCTATTTCTCCTCTAATTGTTAAACAGGGAAGAGAGATACTTATAGTCATATTTGTGGCCCTAAAGTCTGCATTTATTCCTTGAAGAGCATGGTAATAACTAGAAAGTGGTGCCCAGCTACTAAAGGTGTGTTAGGAAAAAGCTCTGATCAGGACCGCATGTAAAGAAATGTCAAGGTCCTCTGGGAGAGTATTTGCATCTGGAAACTTTTAGATGACCGCTAGGGAGAGAGAAGGATAAAAGCAGATTAGTTCTTTGGCATTTGCAATAAGAGTAGTTGAGTCAGGATTACAATGCTGAAATTCAGAAAGGAGAAGCAGTTTCTTACACAGCAGATGAAGGTACAGTAGTCATAGGAATAAATGTGTTCCTGGGGTTTTCCATGTCAAGCTTTCACTTCAAATAAATTGAAAATGTAAAATCTGGGAATACTGACAATCCAGTAACATTTAAATACCCAAACAGACATGACATTTTGGAAACTAAAGGGATTTCCCTGAAAACTGCAAGGAAAAAACATTTCAGAGTGGGCGAAAAAACCTGTTATTTGTAGTTATAAAATAATAAGAAACAGGTAATTTTTCACTTCTTTCTCAGCGTGTCTTGATGCATGTCACTCAAAAATATATCACTGCTTGGATTGGATTCAGATGCATTTCATGTTTGCATTTGAATTTAGGTCTGTCACAACCGATAAAGAGTGATAAATGTGACATTACTGCATCTAAAGATCATTAAATGTCAGCTCATGCACTGGCAGCAAAATGGCTGGCAGAAAGTCAATGATGCAAGAACTGTATGGAGTGTGAAGAGTGGGGATGGATCTAGGGCAACAGGGAGTCATGCAAGCTGTGAGCAATCAATCAATCTTTTTATACTGAGGGAGAATAAAATGAGATGTAAAGGGAGTTCTCTGTGTACAGGTAGAAAGAAAAACTTCTTTGTAAGTGTTTTGATTCATGTCTGTGTGCATTTAGTAACCATGAAGAGGTCAGTAAAAAGCATGCATTGTACTTCAGCCAATTTCTTTTGTAGGTTTCAAAAATAACTCATTTATCTATTTATTTTTGTCTGTTGTTAAAGCATGGCTGGTTTAGGCAATTCCTAGTTATCAATGCTCAACTCATTGGTGTTAATGCAGAATAATAAAGATATAATTAAATGTGAATACAGAATTACTTGAATTTTGTGCTATATAATGCTAGCTCCCATGACTTCCTGTTGTTCAGGTTTTATAACTCATTAACTAATAAATGCTAAATACAAACTTCACTTTACAATGAATAAAAATAATGTCCATATTTAGAAGTTCTTTAAATTACTTCCTAAATTTTTGTGTATTATAACCTGCAAAAATTTATGTAAATAACATAATTGGCTTCTATTTTAGACAGTAGAAACTTCAGCGAAACAAAAAACAGCACACGCGTGTAATCCTTTTCTGTAACAGTATCTATAAGTAAATAATATGTTAACTGACTAATTTTTTCTTTCATAAATGTAAACAATATAAAAAATGACACAATTTTAACTTTCCTTTTTTAGAATAATAAATCAAGATCAAATCCATTTGCATTGCTGGAGCATGCCACAAACAAAACTGCACAAACTTGATGTAATGACTTTTGTGCATAACGATTACTCGGTTTGATTGCAAAAGTTACTCTTTGAGCAATGAGTTAAGTTGCATGCAAAAATACTCCGGTGGACACACACACGGTAGCACAGAGGAAGAAGGACAGAGAGGAACACAAATAATAGCTTGACCCTGCTATTCCCATGGCCATCCCAGGAGTTTAATGAGCCTATTAGAAGGCCTGTCTCCACAAATGCAAGAAGTACAGTGGCAGGGGAAACACCAGGAACATATTTGAAGAAAGAGCCCCATCATCTTCCAAGGACTGTCCCAGGGGAACCATCAACCTTACAGTCTGGATGTAAAGCACCCAGAACCAGTATGCTGGAAAGAATCTCTAATCAACTTCTAGGCAGAGGAAGTATCTAAGCCCAGATACTGAAGGGATACACATTGTATGTGTGTATGAATGTTCATACACGCTACCAGAGAGGAGAACAGGATTTAATAACAACTCAAATGTTATCAAAATTGTTTTAGCGGTCCATACACAATAAACTCCTGTGTATACCATACAATCTTTTTTGTCTGGTTTGTTTTCAGTAAATTTTTATTTTTGCTCTTTAGCAAGAACTACGATTGTTTATTATTTTATATATACTTTTTATTTTAATAATCTCCTATGAGAAATTTTCTTCTTACTCTGCATACATATTTTGAATATGGCTGCCATATTGCCTTCTAATTTTTATCTAAGATAGATCAAGACCAAAGACTGATCTGCAAAAATACTCCTCTGATCACACCTGAGTTCTTCCAGACATCAGGGAATGAAGAATTCTTCAGAAAGTCACATTTCCAGCAGTAGCAAAAACACCAGGGAAACAACATATCCAACTTTGTTAACATGTTTTGGGCTTGGTTTTATTTTTACAAAAAACCCCATTTACTAAGTATCTAAAAAAAAAATAAATAAATTGGACACATGGATGAGCAGCAGAGGTACAATTTTTGAATGTATTTTCTGTTCCTGAGATTTGGATTGCCCTTAAAAAATATAAGTAGTTTTCAGGTACGTGTCTACCATTTTCTATTTTTGCTTGAACAGAAAAAGATAAATCCTGAGGATCTCAAAAAACATTTTGCTGGTAAACAGCTTCAGTGTGTTTTCACGTAGAATACTCCATGGCTGAAAACACAGTGCCAATATTCTTCTGAAGGAAAGATATTTCTGTCTTCAAACTACTTTCTACAATTTTAATCAAGACTGAGACTCTTATGAAAATTCTAGGAAAAAACCTTTTCTATTGGAAAATGTTTAAAAAAGTAAAGCAAATAAAAAGCAGTCTTTCCAAATCACTGTGAACTCTCTCTGTAGCATTTAGGCTCCCCTACCAAATCTCTTTGGTGGCCTATAAACATAGAGTATACACACAGTATTTACACAAATGTTCTGCCCTCACACTGTTCTCACCTCACACCACTCTCCCCTCATACTGCTCTCCCCTCACACACCTCTCTTCCCATACACACTTTCACAAATTTTCACATTTTCACAAGCGTAGAAGGTGAATTCCATGTTTTTTCCTTATGTAAAAATGTGAAAAAAGTCTTAGCTATGTTTTCAGAACATAAAAGAGTTGATCTGGATTCAAGCTCAGTGTTTAAGCAATATCAGAAAAATGTTAAATGAACATGACTATGTCTGGGAGTGTGTAGCAAATATGACTCTGATTACATACTTTTCTTCCCTTCTTACAGGTCATTCAAATCCTAAATTTTAATAAAAATCTTTTATTAGCATTCAAAGAATATTTGGATCTGACAGACAGTGTTGAGAGTTTATGTTACAGATTTCTTTTAATGTTGTTAGCAAGAAGGTAGATGTGTGTCATCTAGCATTTTTATTTTCTTCTTTTCTCCTTAAAGTCCATGTGAGTATTCTGAATACATCATCTTTTATAGAAGTACTTCTATAGAAGTACTGAGAACACTTGGTTAACAGGCCATTGCCTATCTTCCCTTCTTCCCTTTGGAGTGGAAATGAGAAGCACTCTGCAGTGCTTGCCCCATGGCTCTTTACTGGGAATGTACTGCATTTCACCTGGGCCTGTAGGTGCTGCCTCTGCTCCCCAGGGTATCGCCCCTCACACTGATGGGCAGCCTCTCTGTGACAGTGCAGTCTGCTTCCTAGCCAAAGCAGACACTCAAAGTCCTGCTCATCTGGGTGCCCTCTTTTCACAGGCTAACATTTGAAATGCCACATTTTTCAGAGCCATTACATCCTATTACACAGATGTCTTTCTGGAATCTATCTTCCGTGAAGAAATCAGGATTCGATCTTTACTTGCAAATGAAGACCCACAGAAAAGCACAGAGTAAAGATATAATAAGTGCTCTATTACTGTAAGTTTATGCCAATAAGTTATGAGAGGATGGAAAGGGAGGAGTAAACAAAAGTAAAATTTAACTTGACAGTTACCTAGTTTTGACTAGTTATATGTGTTTTTGGAGTGTTGACCTCCACAGCTGTGAAAAGGTAATTTTTAAAGTTTTCATAATCTTCAGTAAGCATTTGCCACCTCTGTTGTCACAATATCTATATATAACTCGTTTATTTTACCCAGTAATTTTATTTCAGATCTTCCTTCTCAGAAACCACCACCTGTTCAAGATAACTTATTGGGGAATAGGAATGACTGTTTCCATGTTCTCATTCCCAAAGGATTTACTTAATTCATTGAGATCATTGAATGTTTTGCTCAAAACACTAAAGAATTGTCCACCCCTCCTCCATTTATTTTAGTGCTGCAAAATTATGTATGTCAGTTGATGATAGGAGTTCATGTCTGTCTTGTGCTATCAAGCTGGGTTAGGCATAGAAGGCATTTATCATAAGCCTTGTTGCTAAAACAATTCTCTACCCGTGAAACTCAGTTTATCTGCACAAACTGACACTTTTGAGTGTCAAACTCTCCCCCCAAACCAATCAGTACTCTCGTTTACAAAACTTGTCCCATAAGATTTCTTCATTTGTCATTGATTTTACAGTTACTCAGCAGTCAGTGTACATTGATGATTACAGGGCTGCCAAGAGGGAGGGCTGTTGGCTGAAGAAAGAAGAAATAATGGCATTTTTATATGTGCTATCTAAGTTATATTTATGGACTGAGGAAGTTATTTTCCTCTCTCAGGTACTTGAAAGAAAATGCACTGCAGTCTGTATAAGACTCTTGTTCTCTGTGCTTTACAGCTACCCAGATGAATATTAATATGAGGCAAGGGGGAAAAGTAAGGAAAGTTTCTTTTGAGCCCTGGATGGTAATTTTTTTCAATGCATAAACAAAAAAAAAAAAAAAAAGGATCACTAGTTTTCATTTTAAAGAAAATGTATCACTTCTGCTCAGTGTAGCAAGCAGAAAGTTTCAAAGTAAACATGCACTTCCCGACAAGCACAAACTGTGAAATGTATTAGAAAATAAAGGTTTTAATGTCAATTATCATTAAAAACCTTATTTTCAAAAACACTTCACAGTTTAGTCATGCTGAGAAGTGCTTCTCATCTTTGAAATTTTCAGCCTGCTACACCGAGCAAAATGGGTGCAATTTTCTTTTAATTGTTTTGAACACCATGTGTGAGAGAACATGACAGAATTCAAATTGCTTCTACAAGATGTAAGAGGCAGAGAAGTTGTTGAATTTTGTGGCATCTCTCTGTGAGCTGAAAGCATGGGGCACACTACTTTTTTAGCAATAGATCAGGAAGGAATGTCTCTCCCCCTTGTTTTCAAGGTAACGCATGCTCTTTCTCTCATTTCAGTTTGCAATGAAAGACAAGAAACCAAAAGGTTACATGTCCATAGTGCACTAGCACTTCTGTCCTCAGTAGCAATAGGTGGGGCCCTGGGGCAGAACTAAACCAGACTCACAGTGTGTTTGGGCTCTTTGAAAGTAACCTCTCCTAGCTATGCGTACAGTAAACACAAACTGCAAAGCAATCTGTTTTCTTTTGTCTTTTTGACTGGTCAGGCTGAACTGGAGCAAGAAATTATTATGGATTAAGCTCTGCCATGCAGTAGTCATAATGTGGTACCACACTATTTTACTCAACAGGCCAGCATCTCATGTGGAAATGATTCTTATCCTATGAATGATCTTATCCTATGACACCAAGAACTAAAAAAGTAATAGCTAAATGTACTGACTGTCCAGTCCACAACCTCTGCAGAGCTAAACATTTCTATTTTACACAGCTATGATGAATCTCCCCATGCACACACACAGTAACTGTATCAAAATAGAAAGAGGACAAAATTCAGAATGTCTATGAAATGAGGCAATTAGCAACAATGAAACAAACACTTTGATTCTATCTCATATGACCAATTAGGCGCTACTGATGAGGCTACCAGAAGATGTTTTCCTCTGCAGTACTTCTCTGGCTTTGCCTAGCTAGTTTGCTTTCTGTAGCACTGTGTTATAAGGCACAGAGGTCGTATTTCTCTTTGAAAGCCTCTAATGATCTGACAAAAGTTTTCAGTCGAGTTGGAATAGAAATTCCCCCAGGATAATTTGACATTGCATTATTATTGCAATACTTTCTACAGATATTCCAAAGTCAAATTAATGTAATTTTTTTAGGGGTAAGTGCCTAGTGCAATGTGGTTTCTTTGTGCAACATGACAGAACTGTCACACTATTTTTTATCAAACTTCTTGTTGTTTCAGAAAACATTTTCTCTTTTTCTATCTTCATCTAGGTATTCTGGGACATCTTGCACTTCTGCTGAACATGAGAACTTTAGTTTTATGATTTTCAATTCAATTTCTGAGCCTTATCATGGAAATTCCATATCTGGTCTCATTCTTATGAAGCTGACTGAAATGAAACAAATAACAGGACAAAACTGTGGGAAAAAAATTCACTGGGCCATAACCTAGAGCAGATCTACATTTAGCTGGAAATCTGTATAAGGACTGCTGGAGGCATTCTAAGTCCACAATTAATGTCACAGGAAACGGTTTTCTTTGCATAGCACAGCAGCAGGAGGTTGTCTTGAGGCAAATGAAGGGATAGATCTGCAAAGAGCTGGTTAATAAATCTTTTTGTAGAAACCATGAGTACAAGGATGATGCTTATATTCTGGAGTGATTCTTTCCCTTTATTTCTCTAATTCCCCTCAAAGATAAAGGAATAAAATATATTCTTTTTCTTGGTCTGCATACATGAAATGAGTTTTATTCTATTATGAATTCAACCCTCTTGTTTTACTTACTTGAACATGACCATTATTTTTTTAATTAATTTCTTTTTAAGACATATCTATACTACAAACATTAGAAATCAGGATAAAACTGAACATGAAAAGAAGTTCTGTTCAGCTTAAGCATAAAGGACAAAGCTGAAGTTTTTCACAAAACTGTCAAAGAAAAAACTGTTGAAGAACTTTTTCTACTATGATTGTGTGTGTGAGCAAGACATGTTTAAGAAAAACAGCGTAGATACATCCATGACAAGGGATCAGACCCAGCCAGCACAGGTTTAGGAAGGGCAGGTCCTGTCTGACCAACCTGATCTCCTTTTATGACCAGGTGACCCACCTGGTGGATGAGGGAAAGGCTGTGGATGGGGTCTATCTGGACTTCAGCATAGCCTTCAAAAACATCTCCCACAGCATACTCCTGGAAAAGCTGGTAGCCCATGGCTTGGACAGGGGCACTCTGTGCTGGGTTAGGAACTGGCTGGAGGTCCGGGCCCAGAGAGTGCTGGTGAACGGGGCTGCATCCAGCTGGCAGCTGGTCACTAGTGGTGTCCCCCAGGGATCAGTGTTGGGCCAAGATCCATTTAATATATTTATTGATGATCTGGATGAGGGGATTGAGTCCACCATCAGTAAATTTGCAGATGACACCAAGCTGGGGGGGAGCATCGATCAGCTGTAAGGCAGGAGGGCTCTGCAGAGGGACCTGGACAGACTGGAGAGTTGGGCTGATTCCAACAAGATGAGGTTCAACAAGGCCAAGTGCCGGGTCCTGCACTTTGGCCACAACAACCCCCTGC
>VYXB01001736.1:0-35880 GCA_013397135.1 Pachyramphus minor | reverse complement strand
CTTTACAGAGAGAGTAATCAGGCACTGGAATGGGCTGCCCAGGGAGGTGGTGGATTCTCCGTCCCTGGTGGTGTTCGAGAAGAGACTGGATGTGGCACTTAAAGCCATAGTCTAGTAACTGGGGTAGTAGTGGATCAAGGGTTGGAGTTGATCTCAGAGGTCCTTTCCAACCCAACTGATTCTATGATTCTATGTGTCATAGACATTTTCTAATATTCTGTATGGCAAGAGTGGGTGAAACATTGTTTCTTTACATGAGCTATCATAAAAAGAACTTCTAAAAAAAAAAAAAAGAGAGAGAGAAAGAGAGAGAAAGATTAAAAGTAACCATGCACATTCATAGCTACTTTCTTTCCTGAGCAGTGTAAACAGGAAAGATACATTTTTGTACATCTTATGGTTTTTACATTTTATGTCTCAGTATTTCCTGAAATTCTGATTTTTCATCATATCAAACATTACTTAAAAAAAGTCTTGTAATGAAGGTCTAGTTTTCTTATTCAAGTGACACTAAAGGTGTTTGTGCGTTCTAACCACAAGACATTTCTTTCTTCCTTCAATCTCACAGATTTTCATTACAGTCCAAATAACTGGACCTTTCAGACCATGATCTGTCTTTTAAGTCTTCTAAGGGGAAGTAGGGGAATATTTCACTTTAAATAAAATCTTGTGTTCAAGCTAATCAGAAAGTAACACATATCCTGGAGGCACATCAAGACAAAAAATACAGGAAAGTGTACCATGGATGAGAGCATTGCTGAGAAAAGAAACCTTGTAGAGCTTGTTGAGACTCTGTATAACCTTGTGTACAAGGGTTCTTATGTGCCTTTAGGTGTTCTTGACATGGCCTTTTTATTGCCCTTTCAGACTGCATCCTTGCTGACTGCAAGTACAGAAAGAAAGCAGTAAATTTATGTTTTCTGTATATTTTATATTGTACTCTTCATTTTGGCATTTGAAGCCTTATTGAGACTGCTTTTAATAAGGAAAGGCAAAACATAAAAGCAGTCCTCAAGAAGTGGTCAAAATTTATTCCAAATAAAGTCAGATACTAAAATATTATGTAACTTTTAACTTTGTCATTAGCAGCTTTTAAAACCTTTGCTTTACAAACAATTAGTCATAAATATCGTTTTATTAATCATAACTCCATATAATTTGAGGGATTTTTGATCATGTGTTTTCATGGTTAATTAGACTCTGCCAATTCTGGTCTGTGAGAGCCTGTTCTTTTCCTGCCAAGGAAACACTGATAAACTAGAACTTTGTCCTTGAAGGAAGCATCTTGTATAAACTGAAATTAACTGGATATTAGCCTTCCTAAGACATTTGAAGGAGAAAGTAAAGAGGAGAATGCTGAAGTAAGCCCCCAGACTCCTTTAGGAGAGACCCCAGAGGTGTAGCCTGCAGGCACAGGGGGATTCCCAGTGTACTCACCCATGTGCAGAAGGGACACCACTTATATAACAGCGGGAGAGACCGAGGGCCTCCAGCTGGGCCCTGCTGGTCACACCTGCCCGGGTAGATGTCACAGGTTAATTGTACAAAAAACAGCTCTTGCTGGTAGCGGATTCAAGCTTCATATGGAGGACAACATTACCTCTGCGGGGACGCCCGCTATCTTGTGAACCTGCCGACGCTCTGGGGATGCAGCTTCTGCTATGGGGAACTTTAAGTGTTCCAGAGTTGGTAAAACAACCTCATGAATAATGTCTGAGTGAGCTGGGGGTTGCCTTGGGGAGTTTGTTTCCCTTCTTTTTCCTGTCTCTTGGCCTCTTGTTTTGTTGGTTACTACTTTGTCATAAATATTGTTTTGTTGAGCTTTCAGCGGTGTACTGGTCTCAATTTCTGCTACATCATGGCTTGGCTTATGTGACAACAGGCCTAGCGGTGACAGGTGGGGCACACCTGTCTCAAAGCACAGAAGTTAACAGGGCTCATTGAAAGAGTCTAAACTAGATTTGAAGGGGAAAAAAGGATATAACCAGGCTCACTAGAGACAAGCCCGGGAGTAACATGACAATGTTTGAGGGGCAATGTGCTAGCAAGGTCCTTTGGTCTGCTATCTTAGTGGAGTGGAGGTAGGGAATGGAGTTCCATGTGGCAACAAGACAAAAGGTTTGTTGATGTGTTAGAAACCATGGAAGCACCTGAGAATGTTCACATAGGAATTAGGGTTGCTCACCCAAAAACTTGGAAGGACCAGTAGCCGAAGTGAAGAGCATCTACAGCAATGCACAAAGTTTGGGCACCAAACAGGAGAAGTTGGAAGTCATTGCAGAGCAGCAACACTATTACATAATTGCTGTCATGGCAGCTAAGTCACCAATGGTTTCCCAGAGCTCAGTATTGAGGCAGATCCTGTTTGCTATCTTCATTGATGACCTGGAAAAGGGAACTGAGTACATCCTTAGTCAGTTTGAAGGTGACATCCAGTTGGGCAGCAGTATTGATCTGTTGATCTAGGGAAGAGTGGCTGGAAAGCTGCCTGGCAGAAAAGAACCTAGAAATGGTGCTTTGCAGCCAGCTAAACAGGAGCCAACAGTGTGCACAGGTGGCCAAGAAGGGCAGTGGCATCCTGGCTTGTATCAATGATGGTGTGGCCAATAGGACCAGGGCAGTGATCGTTCCCCTGCACTCAGCACTGGTGAGGCCGCACCTCGAGTCCTGTGTTCAGTTTTGGGCTCGTCACATCAAGAAAGACATTGAGGAGCTGGAGCATGTCCAGAGAAGGGCAATGAAGATGGTGAAGGGTCTGGAGCACAAGCTTTTTGAGGATCAGCTGAGTGAGCTGGAGTTGTTTTGCCTGGATAAAAGGAGTCTTGGGGGGATCTTATCACTCTCTGCAACTGTGGGAGTGGAGGTTGCAGTGAGGTGGGGGGTCAATCTCTTTGCCCAGGTGTAAGTGGCAGCACAAGAGGAAATGGCCCCAAGTCGGAGATATTTAAAATATGTGTAGATGTGGATGCTTAGGGACATGGTTTAGCAATGAACATGGAAGTTCTGCGTTAGTGGTTGGACTCAATGATCTTAGAGGTGTTTTCCAAATTAAATGATTTTACAGTTATATGTGATTCTATATATAATTAATCAGAATCACTCAAATGAACATCAGTAATATTACATATACAGACAGAACCTGACTACTAATTTTGGCCCATCCCAATATACAAATTTGAAAAAAAGTCTTACAATACATGTATAGATATGAATACCAGTCCCAAATACATATAAAACAGATATTCTGAGTGTACTAGGAGTAGCAACTAAATGTGAGACTTGGGTTTCCAAAACACTGAGAAACGAGGACCTGCTGCAAGAGATGTACAAAGCCTGAGGCAGAACTAAAATGAATGTCCTCTGTGATGCAAAGCATTTGAGACAGAAATTTGCATGTATATCACGTTCTCCAAAATAGCATTCTCAACAATTGCCAACACATGTGCAGGTAAGAAGTCTTACAATGGCCTACATGCCTTTTATACATTGGACAAATCATAACTATTTTAGCTTTTGTAAAGTATGAGTGTATATTAAAGTTAAATGTACAGTTCCACTGAAACATATTTGAGAATGTGTGCTTTAAGAAGAGTGATGAGTCAGTGAAATATTTAACATAAAAAAATGCCCTTGGTTGTAGGAAACTGAGCAGTGTTCAATGTTTCAATTGCTTTGCACATCTTAGAGTGTCCTTCAGTTCAAATACCTTCTTAGATCAGCAAAGGTCTATGCTGTAAGTGACAGCACCGAACTTCCTATACAAGCATGAATTATTCATTTCCTAAATAGATACATTAAAAAGAGAGCTATTTAGAATTTAATGAATATTAATAAGGCCATTCACCAACTTACCACATATATCTATGCTAAAGAAATCAATATGGAGGTGTATTTTATTACCAGCGTGCTTGGAACATACAACACGGTTCCACTAATATCAGAAAAAAATTCACTTTCAAGACTAGAGTTACTTAATCTTCAGCATTCTGAAAGCACACAGGGATTTTACTGAATTGAAAGTAGAATATTACATAGTAAAGAAACGATTAATAAAGCCCCTATTTGCTTAAGCCTTTTGTAAAAATTGGTCTCTAAAGGAAAAGTTAATTTCCAAGTAAGTCACATTCATGAAAAGATAAACATCCTAAGCTATAGACTACAGATACAAATATCCACACCACAAATAGTCAGATCTAGAGTATTAGTTTATTTTACTGCAATTCTGCATCTCTTACTCTGGAATTGCCTGTCAATCAGACCATAAAAATAGCAAATTATTTGGCAGTAGATTGATATGCTGAAATCCATAGTGAATTAATTTAATAGCAGTCTCTAACAAAATCTCTAATTCCCTAACTTACTCTTTTAAAACACTTAGTGGAGTTGAAATTTGCTTTTGAATTTATATAAGTACTTGTGACAAAATATCTTCCAGTGGTCATTCAACACTTTTGCATTCTTAAAAAGTGAAGTACAGTGTAGCCCTTATTTTTCTCGAGAGTCAGGTGCCATATTTTGAAGCTATATGGTTACACTTAATTATGCTCACAGAATTCCCACAACCACTATGCTGGTTTTTGGCCACAAGACAGTATCAGCGCAGTTACACAAGCTTGCTGGAATTTCTGTAGTTGTTCCATTGCAGCTTGTTGATTTGCCCATCAAGAAAATGTTCTGCTTAGCAAGTTTTTCTCCTTGAGCCATCCTTCCATGCCACCCTTATTTGTCTTTCTTACTCCAATATTAAGGCCAGTGAAATATTTTGTCTTTAGAATGAATGCACTCTACACTTCTACCTTTGAGTTTTCAGGTGCCATAATAGCTCACTGGCTCAATGTCAGCATGATAAGGAATCCTTCAGATTTTCTGGTTTTCTTTATTGCAGTCAGCATGAGTTACAATAATCCTTTTTCTTGATAGTGCCCTTTAGACAAGCCAAAATTAGTTATGTAATACTCAGGTTGACTCAGACACAATGTGCTAAATAGAGTAATTCTATTGATACAAATGCATTAAGAAATCAATTTTATTGTGATGTCAGCTGAATGAATGAAGCTGAGTCACCTAGTGCAGAGTAGAAATAGATGGCTGAAATAAAGGTAACTAGGATTCATGTAGGTGGTGTTGGGATTTTGGTAAAGTGACTCACCTGTCAAAAAAGGCTCAGAACTCAGCAAGAAAAGATCACTGAATTAATCAGAAATTTTTACCCCACACTTTCAAAATCTGTCACAAAGAGAAGAAAAATAATCAAACAGAAAAGCTAGCACTGCATCAAGGTCACAGGTATAAGTCTTTCTCACCAAAAATTCTGTCCAAGACCCTGCTGATGCTACACATGATAAATGTGAGAAGATTTCTGACAGGATCAAGAGCATTCCAGGTGTCATCCAGAAGAGTGTATTTATGTCTTTATTAAAGAAAATATGAGTCTTTTTTTTAAATGAATTCTCAGCTTTAGTAATGTCAAGAATAGAGTAGGCGTCCTGCAATTTGAACTCAGTTCTTCCCTAAATCTACCCACTTATAGCCCTTTTTATATTTGTGCAAATCTCTTTACACTACGTTATAATCCTGCAATTGGTCCCTTGTCAAAAAGCTGCTGCTTAAGCATCCACACTTTAAAATCTCTCTCCTCTTTGCCTCATTTCTGATAAAAAGAAAACAAAAAACAAACCCCAACACCTCTACTTGCTTGTTTAGGGTGTTTTATTTTTTCTTCTACCAGCTCAGCTCCAGCTCAATACAAGGACAAATATGGTTTCAAAGTCATCTACTGTACTCAGAGCTGGCAAGGGCAGTGACAGTCCCCTAAGCACTGCTTCCTTCTGTTCACACAGGTTTGGCAACATGAAGTTAACTTTCTCTTGGCCATGTGGCCACTTATGTCAGGGCCTTCGGTTTTTCCAAGTCTAGCATTACCCGTATGCAGAAAAGGTCTAACAACACAGCTTTGGTCATTTGATGTCCTCAAGATGTTGTAAGATTATAAATATAAAGTGTTAATTACATTTCTTTTATAATAACAAAGTGCTCAAGTTTGGATTTAAAAAATCCTCCATGGAAAACTTTGTTTCCTTTAATCCAGAGTGCTTAGAGGAGACTTCATTTTTTTGGTCTCAGTTACATTGAGCACTTATTCTAGAAATCCACAGGGAATTCCTGTTACACAGAATATTGAAGCATGCATTTCCAAATATATTGGATGAAATGAAACTTGGAAATATATGAATGATTTATATACATGGGGGTTGTTCATTTAATAGACAGGCATATGTTTTTCTGTCTCTAAAGGACTTAAAGGCTCTTAGTTTAAGTAAATCACCTCTAATGTAAAGCCAAAAAAAATATTTATTAGAGCTAGTGCCTTTTCTTTAGTAGAAATTCCATTATCCCTATCTGAAATGACTGAAGTAGTACAAATACATATTCTTGTCTTGCAATGTCCATTTAATGGACATCCTATATCAACACATGCAGGAACTATTAACAAGCTAATTTTCTTTAGCCATTTCTAGCATTTTCATCTGTTCAAAACCTTATTCTAGCTGTGACTAAGAAATTTGGTTCCTTTGTAGCATATTCTCCCCAAATATTGTATTTCATCCTTACAGAATCATCAATGACTCAGGGACTCCGGTCAGATTCTGGGCACACGAATCAGATAGTTGATGTTCTTTTGGAAAAACAGGTAGCTCGTACTTTGCTTATAACTTCCGTAGAGCTTTTCATCTTACTTTCGAGATGTGTTGTATATTTCATAAAGACAAATTAAAAAATATAAAGATCTTCTATGAACGGTTTCCTATATTGTGTCTGATGATAGTCGTGGTGATTCTTCTTCAACTAAATTTTCACATAGAGTGATCAAGACAAGTAAATCAGCAAAACTTATATTGCATTCTAGGTAGGATATTAAAAATGCTTCTAATCAGGTATATATAATACAGAAGGTTTTATGCCTGGTTCATTTATATGGAATCCAAACCCCTCTGTTAGATGTTCACACTCATGACAAGCCACTATCAGATTCTTAATTAACAGAAAATAATTTCCCTCCATCATCAATCTGTTTGGATACTTAAAAATTTCTAAATTTAAAGAGTCTAAACAAGGGGCAGGACTACCATTAAGAAAACAGGTATATTGTGTCTTTGAATCTTAGAAAGTATGGAGGGGTCTTTACAAAATCAGTTGAAAAGCAGTGAAGTTGATGTGTGGGGTCACACCACGGTATAATCTTGGTATTATCTTGTTAATTGTCATGTTGATCAAGATGGCTCTTCTGATAAAATTTTCTTTACAGGTATACCAGTATAAAGGAAATAGCACCCATGTAAGTCAGTCCTTTAAATATAACTAGGATTTTGCAGTGTCCATAGTCATGATGCCTCAGAAGTGTTCCTAGGTCTCATAATTTTGCTTTGCCCTTGATTTCTATCTCTGATATGAAATAACACAAATAAGATCTCAATCACTATGCACTCTATGAAAGATTTTCTTTAAAGTTTCCAGAAGTGCCTCTCCAGGTAGCCTAGAGAATTCAACTGCGGTCTCAGAAAAGACTAAAATCCTGAAATATGTCTGTTTCCTATGCATCTGAAAAAATGTGGAAGTGAATCTTATTCAGGTTGTTCAGAAATGTGGAGAGCGTTGCCTCCAATATTGTAAGTACATGTAAAGACCCTGTGATCCTTGTTAAGCTTTGGAAGCTGTTCAAACAGGTATACTGAGTTATTTGCAACCTTTAAGTAAATGGGTATGAAAGGAAAACTTCGTTGATAGAAATGATATTTTTAGAAGGACAGCAACAGACTGCCAGAGTTCATGTTCATAATAAATCAGAACATGGAGAACAGAAAAATGTCATAGAGATTAACCATTCAATAGCCCCAGGCAGCTTGAGTACACAATAAAACTCCTTCGTTTGCAAACAGTCCCTGAAAGACTGAAAAACATCTTGTCAATTACAACCTTATAAAACCCAAGCACTCCCAATTTGATCTATTCAAGATTTTTACCTTTGTTTCATGAAGATGTTCATAAACAACAGAAAGGGGAAAACTGTCTTCTGTAATGAATTCTAAGCTCCTTTATACTGTAAGAAGCCTTCTTGTGTGAGACCATTTCTATGGCGGTCTTACCCATGCTTCAGTCCTTTCAGTCAGTCAGGCCAAGCAATGTTTACTGAAAACCTCAGATATATCATACTGTCAGAAGAGTAGTAGTGATCAATTTGAGCATACTTTCTACACGTGCTTGGCATATGTTCATTTGGTGTAGAGTTTCATGTGTATCCTGCTAA
The DNA here is from genome assembly GCA_013397135.1 of Pachyramphus minor. Lineage (NCBI taxonomy): Eukaryota > Metazoa > Chordata > Aves > Passeriformes > Tyrannidae > Pachyramphus > Pachyramphus minor. Next base: position 27,575 of record VYXB01001736.1, on the reverse strand, counting down.
AGCACAATGTGCAAACCTGGTGGTGATTGTCATGTAGCAGCAAAGTGCAGCAAACTCCTCATGCAGGAAAAGGATCTAGACTAGTACTTCTTCTGTGACTCACAAAGTGGATTTCATTCATAATGCTTCTACTTTTTCTTGTACTTGTTGCTGGAGGAAAATGTGACATTTTAATATCTCTAACAGAAATGAAATATCTATACCTGGCAGTTATTAAAATACACATTTTACAGAATAAAATGTAAGCTCCTTGTTAATGCGGTTTAAAGCTTTCAAATCTTACTGGAAAAACCTTTTGAACAAATCAAATATTAATGCCTAATAAGAGGTAAGAAAATATTGAAAATTGCAAAGTTTAATTTTTAAAAAATATGATGTGTTAAAACCTAATTACTATTAAATATTCATGGTTAAATTATTAAAATCATTATTAAACCCCAAATGCCTAAGTCATCAAGCCATAGGCTCTGTGTAACACAACTTCACCAATCATAATTTTTTTTATTCAACACAGCTCATGTTGAATGGGTTCATGCACCTGCTACAGCACACAAGCTAAGCTGGTCGTAAGCTGTCTATTGCTTAATTCTTATAAAGTTACATCCAGACTCACATCCTGCCTGTTGAGAACGACACAGATATGACCTTAAGATACCAGAGAATCCATATTTCTTTCTTGAGTTGTTTCACACGAGGCAGTGTATGGAGCATAAATGAATCCCATTTATCTGGTCAGGCCTCCTGACAGCTGCTTCCACTTTCTGCTAATCTATATTACTTTTGAAATAGCTGCAATGAACCATTATCCCACAGATTGACAACACTTTGTTTTCTGAAAGTGTTATAAGAAAGCAGCAGGAAGGTTACCTTTTGAATCTAGCTCTCTGACTGAATAATAGCAAAAGCTGATAAAGTGAATGCCAAAAATACATACAGAACTCCCAATATAGCTTTCTATCGATTTTTAAGAATTGTCCAGTTCAATTTAAAGCAAACACAAGGGACCTGCAGATGTCATTTTTATATTTCAGTAGCATGGATCTTTTCCAGTGACAATGCAATACATTACAGTTACATCAAGCATCAGCTACATTAATACCCAGAATTTTGAGACTGCTCATTCAGTGATGCAGAAATTGGAGATCATTAATAAGATAAACAGATAAAAGAAATGTGAATACGAATGTGTTTTCCTTGTCTGTCATAATGAAAACTTTTGATGAAAGAGGGGTGGGGGTGCAGAATGGGAATGCTTTATCTAGTCCCTAAATTTTTAGGAAAAAGAGAAAGATGGAAAGAAACATTATTTCTTGGCATCATTATCTTGGAGATGTCTCACACATGACAATTTTTACAGTGACACATTAGCACAGAGCAGTATTTGCAGTCTTGCTGCATAGTGCTCATTAAACTTTAATGAAACACTATTTCCAAAATTCCCTGCCAAATGCACTTATCCTACAAATGTCACTATCAGCAATTTCACATACACTTCTGGATGAGGAAAAAATTTGTAGGTCCATACTTTTTCTTTCTGATACCTGAGAAAGGCCAGCTACAATATAACATTTCTCTGAGTACTCCAGGTTACTTGGACTTGATTCTACCTTTTCTGCCCTTGATTCTGCCAAAACACTTCTACCACTTAAGATAGTTTAATCAAATTGAAATTGAGGTGGAGTAACTTTTATGGCAATCCCTAGAATAGGAGGGAACAGTAAATACTTCAGCTACGTACTTAGTTATGGGAAGGATGGGTTACATGTTGCTTTTTTAGCAAAATAACAAATAACTTGATGCATAACAACATATTAACTTTTTTTTTTTTAATAGTCTGAAGCGATCCAGTGGCTTTTATTCATTTTATATGTACGTGTGAGCAGGAAGACTTAGCAGACAATATTAGAACCCATGTAGACACCAAAGACAGGGTTTCTGCTGAAAGAAAATAGTAGGGAAATTATACTTCAGAGAATAATTAACATATTGGCCTAACCTCTGTGACAACCCACCCTTAAGGGGAAGGAAGCATCTAAGATTCATAAATGCTTGTTGGTCGAAAAGAACAATGAAATTCAGAGAGTCTGCAAACAATCAGAAAGTTTTATTAGTAAATTACACACTTGGCATGGAAATTAGAATATTAGTCCCTGACTTACTATATAAGCACACAGTGGCAGATTTGGGATAAAAGGATAGAGTGAAAAGAAGAGAGAAATTAGAGAGAGAAATGAATTAAAGAAAGAAAGAGAAAAAAAAAAAGGAAAAGAAGTAGGAAAAGAGAAAAAGAGAGGAATAAAAGAGATAACTAGTTCTAGTTCCAGCATCAGTCCAGCTGAGGGATGCTAGTCCTGGTTTCAGCTTCACCAGCTGAAAAGCATTAATCCAAGTTCATCAGCCCAGCTAAGGAGATGCCCAGGATCCTGGAGGTGTTGCCCAGCCTTGTGGGGGTTACCTTCATACGGAAAAGTTGCTCTTCCCCAAAGACGGGTTTCTTGCTTTCTATGTAAATTAGATATCATGTGCAGTCCATTCTTTCAGACCTTTTTGGAAATGGATGAGAGGGCTTCAGGAGTCTTTGGTGGTCTCAGTCTCATCCTATGGCCCATGCCCACTTTCTACCACTAATTCCTGCACTTGTGCTGTACTGTGTTTTGGTCCTTTCTCATGGTAAAGTGCTGTCCTATCTCCTCTTCAGCTCAAGCTTGTTCTTTGTCATAATGTGTTAATAATACCGATAGTCCTTGGTTATTACATCAATTCTGGTTTGTTATTATTAGCAGTCCTTGGTTGACTCCACAGCCATCTGGTTTAAGACATATACATTAGCCCCTTCTGGGAACTGGGAGCTCAAAAGGATCTCCCTTTGGACCAGCATTTACAGCGTCATTAGAGAGTTAATTATTATTAATTATATATATTATTATTATATTATTATAAATGCATTANTGCCCACTTTCTACCACTAATTCCTGCACTTGTGCTGTACTGTGTTTTGGTCCTTTCTCATGGTAAAGTGCTGTCCTATCTCCTCTTCAGCTCAAGCTTGTTCTTTGTCATAATGTGTTAATAATACCGATAGTCCTTGGTTATTACATCAATTCTGGTTTGTTATTATTAGCAGTCCTTGGTTGGCTCCACAGCCATCTGGTTTAAGACATACACATTAGCCCCTTCTGGGAACTCGGAGCTCAAAAGGATCTCCCTTTGGACCAGCATTTACAGCGTCATTAGAGAGTTAATTATTATTAATTATATATATTATTATTATATTATTATAAATGCATTAATACACATTACCCTCTAATAATCAAGAGCTCGAAAGGGTCTCATTTTGGAATGCTGTTTAGAAGGTCGTAAGGGAGTGGACTTTAGTCATAATAATTTTCCATCCTGGCCACAATTCAAGACAGCAACTTTCTTTGAAGCTTCAGTAACAAAAATATTATTCCCCTTGGGTTTTTATTCGGGCAAGAAAAATAAGTTTCCAAGTCTGTTCATTAAGAAACAGGTTCTCATTAGGCACATATTAGTTCCTGGGAACAGACAGTATTTATGAGAAGTTCTAGATGGGCGTAGTTCAGCTGCAGTTTGTCAAGGCCAAGGCCTAACGAGCATTTTTTGGATCATAGTGCGGCCAGACAGGGGCTGGGCATGCACCACCACAATACCCCCAATGATTAAAGTCAACTCCTCTGGGCCTCTACACCCTCCATTAATAAAGTCCTTATTGACAGCTCATTTCTTAGCATCTTTCTCTTGTACATGGTTTTCTTTGATGATAATTACTTTTCTGAATGCATAAGAAATACTCCACAACATCAGAAGTTCTGTTATTCAGTTTTGCGTTGCCATTGTATCCAGATGGGATCTACCGAGAACCATACCCGTTCAATAACACAGTGATACTCATTTTTATATTTGTTAAGATTTACTTGCAAATACAAAACATGCGGCTGTCACCCTGTGTTAGGAATTGTAGATATGGAATCAAAAGTCAGTTGTGTTCAGTGGCACTGATGGCAACTGTATTTGGTTCTGTTCTTTCAGCAGGTTGAAACGGAGCAGGTGCAATGGCTAAAAATTTTCCTCAGATTGGAAAGATCAGTGGGGATATTATCCCCTATGAACCCTCAACATACATTTTGCTACTTAGGAATGATGATGTGCTGTATCTATGGATTTCTTTTTCCTTTTACTGTGTCAGTTTGAAGAGCAGAACTGCATGCTACCAGTTCATGTTTCAAGTTGAATACTAGACAATGTTTTCTTTCTATTTCTTCTTGCTTGCAATAGGTTGCAAGCAGAATTTTCTCACTAGAAATTCTTTTGTTTTGTTCAGCATCATGTATTTGGCAGTTTTTGGGTTTGGCCTCATTACCCTGTGAGTTTTGAATATTGAAGTGCACTGAAAGGCACTAAATATGCTGGCTTTCCTAATTTTTCTTCCTTTTCTGAATTTAAATATCATCTGCATTACAAAAGATGCTTATGATGCTTCAGCACTTTTCTACCTTCAGTACTTTTCATTGCCTTGCTCAGCATAAATTAGAAGCAGAAGCAGCATCATTTTGATGAAGTCCCTGATGCCACACATGTTGCAGTAACAATTGTTTTGTTGACTCCTTGGACAAATAAATAGAACAATGTCTTAATATTATCTGACATTTCTTTGTAGAGCAGAATATCTGCTATTACTCTTAGTAGATCTGCTATTCAAATCCACTTAATCACCATGAGGTTAAAAATTTAAGTCTAGTTCTTGGTGTACAGTTCCATGTATTAGAAATACAAATTGATATAAGAAATATTTCTGAGGTGTGAACTTCTTTTTCAGAAGAAAGATGCACAAGGAGCTGACTGCTGCTTACCATCTCACGGTGTTCAAAATGATGCCAGTGAAACCATAGGAGAAGATCACATTCTCACACAAAAGTGAAATAGATAGTTGCACACTGTGTTGTGTAAAATGCAAAAACATAAAAATCAAAACATACTATCTCAAGTAAGCTGCTAATGTTTACCAACCATATTTCTTGAAAATCCTATGCTTTTAATTTTTATTTTGTAAAAAATGCCACTGCCATATTCTTCCATTAAAAAAATAAATATCTCTATCACTTAGCATATGTTCTTCAAACTTAACATTTATTTAAAAGAATAAATACCAAAGTGAAGTAGAAATTTATGCTGAGATTTTGGCAAGAAAGGACATGTGAACACAAGTTATATTCATCAGTAGTTCCATGACTGTGCAGAAACCAGGCTTGCCTCTACTTTAACATAATTCCTGCACTCATTTAAACTAACCAAACCGAGAAAGGTCCTCTAAGGAAGCAAAGAGTACAAAACAAATTTAGTAACAAACAGTTACTAAATTCTCTTGAAAATCCAAAGTCTCATCTTTAGGTACAAGCACAGGCTTAATCTTTGACTGTTATATTTCACACAGCAATAAAGCAGATTTCATTAAGAGAAACAAACTCAAACCTGTTTTCATTGTAGTTTGCTATAGTCACAAACAACTGTGTTTGTAAGTTTGTACAATTACAGTGCATTCTGAATTTCTATCAAAGGCAAGTAAACATAACCAGGAAAAAGTATGGTATCTACTTTTGCATTCTCTAAAGGTGAATGGTGAAGCAAAACTAGTTAAGTATCATCTCTTTTCTCAGTGATGCATTTGTAGCTTATTCACATGACTTCATCTGATAATTTTCCAGTATTACAACACAAATCTTCAGAGATTCATGAGTTGTCTTCTGCTTATGTGACTTCTATATTGAATTGGCTTTCAGTTCTTCAGTCTCTCTTCTCCCTGGTTAGTGTCATATGAAATAACTTTATGTATCACTTAAGAATTTGGCTCCACAGATGTAAATTCAGGCCAGGATTTTGTTCTAAAATTCCTAGAAGCATCTCCTATGTGACAGCCTACCTCCACCTGATGTAGTAATATGGTGTGCTATATTTCCCTTAGTAGCGCAAAACTACATGAAGGTTTAGTGATCAGAAAATCCACCTCTGCATTGGTATTCCTGCTTCTCCCAGGCAGAAGACACACCTTTCAAATCTTTCTCCTTTTGTGATGAAAAGATTTTGATCCATTTGAGTTCTCTTTGAAGTACTATTTTTTTATATATTTAATATCTACAGAGAGAGGAAAACAGCAGCATGAACTCATTAATTTTCAAATAAGAATGGATAAAGAGAAACAGTCAAGTTATTGACAATCCCTCTGTATTTTTCTGAAGTGATTTATATTGCATAAGTTTTGTTAATTCTGTACTTTCAGAAATAAGAATTTATATTCAAGCCACAGATTTCCAGAAAAAAATTCAAAAGCAAGCTTCTGCATCCCTCCACAGCTACAGACATTTTTTATGGCTTGTCATATTAAAAGCTGCATTAATTATTCATTTATTTTGCCATACATCCTCAAGAAAAAGAAAACCTAGGTTACTCTTTTTAATTTTGTCTTCATGTCTTAAACAGTCTGAACAGAAGAGAAAAAGACTAACCTTCAACAAAAGGAAAGTTATGGGGTTTTTTTTCAGATCAAAATACTAACTAAGTAGAATTCACTTCATCTAACTAAGTAGAATTCACTTCATCCATTAATAAACTGGACCCAAAATTCAGCACGTGCAAACTGACAGTGGAATCAAAATCAATGGAATAAGAGTGATTTATTCTAAGAAGCCACTTTTTTTGTTGGTGTTGAGCAAATGCAAGTAGATGAGAATATAAGATGTTTTAATACACTTCCCACCATAATACTGGAAGCAAAGCTGTATCACAACCCTTTCATTGCCATTATCCACCAATAGGCTGGAAGACGGTACAAGTGTGTTCCAGGTCTATAGTAAGAGACTTGATGACCACTAAATTTATATAACTGTACAGCACAGAACAAGTAAGAATTTAGTTGTACTTCAAATTATTATTTAAGTTCTACCATAAGAACAAAGGGCATTTCTGTACCTGAAATAGCTTCATGCTTATTACACTAATTTAACAATATTGTAATTTTGTTTCTAATGCAGATACTGACAGGAAATATTTCCATGGAGTCAGTGTTGGTACAGCAGTTGCAAGTAAGACAGTGAACAGAGATTGCAAAATAATTCTTTACGGTGAGATTTTGTAGATGGTGATACAGAAATATACTTCTAAAATTTACAAGAGGCTAACAAAGGCCTATGACACTCTCAGGCTGATGGGAAGACAGGTGCCTTCACTGTCTAGATGACCAGTTTATTTCTGCAACTGTGAAAAAAAAAGGCTGCCTGTCATTTTCAGCATCCTTTCCTTACCACTACTTGCCATATTTTATGACCTGTGATATATTGTGTCTAAATTAAGCAGCTGATGTACCATGAGCTTTATACAGGAACAAGTCTTTGCCTATAAAATGCAAACTGTGAGATTTCTGATACCTTTACCTAAGAAGGAGGAAAACCCAAAGTAAGGGTTACAAAACTGAGGGATTAATAGGAAGAAAAACAGCTATGAAACCTCAGACTTTTATTTCTTCTTCAAATGCACAAAAGTAACAGCTATACTACCGTGATATGCTTTATGCTATTTCATAAAAACTTTTGAAAGTGTAGGTCCATTTTAGACAGGAAACATTACAAATGACATCTGTAGACGTGTCAGAGACAATGCTTAAACAAAGCTCTCTTTTGCCAGTTTTTTGAAAGCAAAGTGCAAAGACAGTTTTCAGTTGAAAACAGACACTCACCATCTCCTTATTGAGATTATTGCAACACAGTTCAATTGTAAACTGAAATATTATATATTTTAAAAAATATGAAGGTAGAAACAGAAAGAAGATTGCAGCAAAAAGACAATACCAGGTTTTATTTTGTATTTGTTTTCTAAAAAAAAATTTAAGCTATATTTTTAGAGACTATGAACTCTAATGATGGGCTGATAATGATACATATTGTATATATTAATTATTTCACAAATGTGTAGCATGTGAACATGATTAGATTGCAGTCTATTTGGAACAGAGACTACATTTGATGTTTATATGTTTTGTGTCATAAATATAACAATCATCTCAGAAACGGAAAATCTGAAAATTAATGTGTTTATAATTTTTAGGTATCCTTGACCTAGATAGAATTTTGTCTTGACATGCTGTCCAGCATTGCTTGTAGTATTTGACAGACTGAGTTATCCAGAAGCCTTCAGCTATCCAAAGGTATCATACTGAATCTGTTGAATTACCCTTCACCTTCTGCCTATGGGTTACTCTCACAATTGCTGATGGTTGATTCTGTGTCTGAAATGTATTATGAGAGATAAGGTAAACGGATCCAATTAGTATATGGATACAATTTACAATGGCATTCTTTGGCATGCCTTTCATTGTAGAGGCTTTTAATTTGCCTGTTTGACCTTTGGTAAAAAGCACTGCAGTTAGAACTAGCATCTGTGACTACACACAGGGGTAAATTTGGCAGCTACTAGACTCATAAGCGGGTAGATCAAGGATTCATGGGCACACAGTAGATGTTTAGAAGATCACATTTATGGAAGGTATTCTGCAAGAAAGAGCTAAAAAAAGATTACAAAATGGCCTTTTCTCATTAAGGCTGTCTCTTTTTTTGATGGTTGTGGAAAAGGGATGTAGGTCATTCAGAATTCAGAGCAAGTCAAGCAGAGAGAAACCCTTTGCAATCATTTCTTGCAACATGAAATATAATATCTAATGGGTATTGCTGATACTGGCAGCTACATTCAGGATATATCTCTTCCTAAACTGTGAAGGGAGACTAAAAGGAACAGTAAGATACCTTGAGGTTGAAACATTAGCTTTGTCCTGATGCATCAAGAGTCTGACAAGTTGACAGACATAGAAATTATTTTTGCACAAAAGTGAACTGCTCTGACCACTGCCTTGAGTTCAAGGGAGATAAAAACACAGAACCAGGAGACCCTTGAGACACAGTCCATCAACATGCTCCTCAGAAAACTTTTGATACCAGGACTTCTTATGTATTGAATTATCCAAAACAATCTGAGTCTAGCCTCTTGGAATGCTACTACAATAACTATGCAGAATCTCTTCCTTCATATGGAATTTCTAGACTATATTGGTTGAAAACAAATCATAAGCAGTTTTTTCCTTCCAGTTAAATTGTTACATTTGTTTCATTAGTGCATAAAACCAAACTGTAGACAGACCATGAACTTCCCAAATGGAGTAAACCCAAATTTGCAATATAAACCCAGTGCTAGTTAGTTACTAAATAATGTCTCAAAGTCGTTAATGCTAGAACTACCTTTTTTTTTGTTCTGACAATGCAGAACAGCAAAAGAATTCACACAAGTACTTCTTTTTAATCTTCTATGAAGTAATTTAAAATAAATCTATTTATACCATTCCTTAGCTGTGATAAGACCCTAAATTGAAAAATAATTCTAGTTATCATTTAAAACTGCTTAAACCTTCAAATTCATTTCCATTTCCTTACCATAAAAAAAAAAGAAAATAGCTGTCTTTAAGACATATAAATTTCACTGTGAGGTGATAGCTCATTGACATAGTCAGAGTAGGCAAATGAAAGGTGAGTTTTTAATGTGTTCTCAAACCTGTCAGCTTGTCTTTTCAACATTGATCAACAGGATTTATATGGTCTAGGGATGGAAAAGTCAATTCTAACAAAACTCCCCATCTCAAATTCTCCCAGCTTCTTTTTAACTTTTCCAGTTCTAGTTTGAAAACTTCATATCTCTTAACTTTTCCATCACCTAAGAAATCCTATGCTCCAAACAACAAATTTGGTTAAGCTGATTATTAGAAAGAAATGTACAAAATAAACTAGTGCCTTTATTATTATTCTTGATTTTTACACCAAGTTTCAGCTCATAGGAAATGCTTTTGAGCAAGTTATAAACTCAATTAGAGATGTATAATAAAATTGCTGAGAGAGATGCACCACTAGTGATACGATCTATAGTGGATAAATCATTTTGCTGCTGTAGGCAGTACAGGTTCTTCTATTGAAGCTTCCTAATGTGGTCTTAGACCTAATCTTATTCATATCTTAAAATCTAATCTGTTAAATGTAAAATAAGGAAAATCTGGGTTTTGACAAACTCTTTGTAAATTATGAAAACATTGAAGTTTTTGATATCTGATCTTCTGACTGGACAACTCTTCCAATTCCAACATTTGCATGAGCACTACTTAACAATATGACTTCAATTGCTTCATATTGCTTAAAAAGAAAATTGCCTGAGGTGAATGCTTTAAACTTGCAGACATGAGAAAAAAGTTCCACGGGCTTAAATGTCTGGAATGAGCACTCAGGTATGTGTCAGTGAGCATGTAGCAGAAGTGCTTTCTTGCAGAGCTGGGAAGGGGTGGGAAGGTGCTTACAGAAACTGTTTTAACCCAGTTATTGCTATGACCACGGGGAAAAGGCAGGGGAGAGTGGGGTGAACAGACTTTAGGATACTCTTGCCTAGCAGATCATGTGACATGCTTGGCAGACTGACCTGTGTTTCTTTAGGTAGTAGTGTGAGGAGTTTTTGAATCAATGTAGTAGTTGAAAGGTTTATATCTTGGCCATTAGCCTTTTCCCTGAATTTCTATTTGGTCTAAAAGGGAAGAATTTTTAGAGCCACGGGGGACAGTGTTCCCACTTCCCCGCCCTAAGATATTCCTAAAATTATAAATAAAGTGGTTAAATTATACTATTCCAACATTATTATATTTAGCTTTTTGTGTTTTTTCATTTGAAAACTGAGAGTACACTTGGGCAGAGATAGTGGTAGCATTTATGATCTTGGCTCCAACCACCATGACAAGTTCTCTTCATGATGCTTCTAGGAGGATATGACTGTCCGACTCTGTTCACCTCTTTTTACCTTTAAATATCTCCTTAGTGAAAAAAACATCCTTCATCCTGATCTGAACTCTGTTTGAACTGTTGAGGTAATTTTAGAAATAGATTAAATTATTACAAACTTCTCTTTACTGAAGTATTTAGGTAGTGTGGACAACATTTTGAGGTGGCTCATAAGGAATAACCCACCCTGTTGTGAAACCCAGATCTAATGCATTTGTGTCATGCAAGTATTTTTGAGAGTGAGTTTAACTTTGGATGGAAGCTTTAATTGTCCAATCAATATATGAACTGCTTCCAGCTGGTTGTCTTCCATAACTCATAAACATTTTGTGCCATATCACTATGTTGCAATTTATTTTTGATGAAGAGTAATTTAAATGTTTGCTATATCTGTGGTAGTGTGGACTGTTCAACAGGCCTGTCCTGAATACATTTTAATGTCAGGAATCAGGTCTTTCTTGGGTGTTACAGCTGTATCGATAAATGTTCTTTCATTCTCTGGTCACACTGGAAAATCCAAACCAATTCTGTTTAAGTTGATTGCAATATTTCACTGGGCTGACTTAGAATACAACACTTCCTTTAGAAAAAGAAGGATGGCAATTTTATTATTTTTGTCATTTTTATTTTTAAATATTCACAATTTCTGAATGATAATTTTTATGAAATTAGAAATTTTATGTCTGAAGTGCAAATTTTTAAATTAATTTTGTAATTACTTTTTCTTGTTTTTAATAATATATTTTCTCACTTAATCTATTTAATATTAACTTTTGGTCAACTTAAAAACACTTTTGAGCTTTTATCAAATTTTTGTATATAGGTGATAATATAAGGAAAGTATGTATATATATATATATACTCTCTCTATATATATCTACTCACTGAAGTGAATTGTTTCAAATCCTACCCAAGAAGTTTTCACTTGGGAAAACAGATCTATAAAATTTTTTGTGGCCAAGTGAGAATCACATACAGTGGAATACAGAGCTTTAATCAATTTGTAGTGTTTTGGTCCTCCTAATAATAATATTAGTCCTCAATTTCATTTTCTTCTCTTGTTTTCAGTAGTTTTCATGCTTATCTTAATGAGCATAATCCAAAACAAATGTGAAACTTCTATTTTTTCATCTTCTTGAATGTCAAGTTGGGCAGTCACAGATGATATGAACACTATCCTCTATCTTAAAATAGCTGAATTCAAATTATGTTTTATTTTGTTTTGCCTATCTCCCAGAAAATCTTCAGAGTTTTAGAGAGAGATCTAAAACCTCATCCACAATGGTAATTATATATACATGACAGATTCACTATTCCCAAAAGCTGTTTTGTTTTGTTCTTCTTTTTCCCTGATGCAAACCCATGCTCAAGTATTGTGCTCAACAAACACGTTCTTTTTTGGTGGGAATTTTTGTCCTTGTTATTAGTGTAGATGTACAAGATATTTAAATAGATATCTCTTCATCACTGTTTAGGCTCTTAATGTGAAGTCACACTTTTCTAGGAATAATTTCTCACAAATTCCTTTCCAACATTGATTTGAAAGAGTTGACATCCATTTATCTTGTATAGTATTGACAGCAATACATGGGCAAATAAGCCTCTTTTTTTAATCTCAAAACTCTCTTTTCTTGGGTAATTTTTATTTCTAAATATATGAATAAAGTACTACTGGTATCAAATATTCCCTATTACATTACAGAGCATGGTATTTTATAATATATTCTACAGAATAAAATCCACAGCCCGTCAGTCATTATAAAAGGAATTAAGTATTTCCAATCTGCAATTGCATAAATTAGTTGCTTGAAGAAAGAGCCCTAAGGCACAATAGAGTGTTACACATTGTTATAATTTGTGAGGTGGCAAAACTGTCTTGTCTTTCTCTACACTATGCTACAGAAAAAGACCCAGAATTTCTATATAAAAAACAAAAAAATCAGTTTGTAGGGTTTTTTAAAAATTATTTTCAATTGGAATTTGTAATGATTTAGCATGCATTTCAGAGGGTTGGTTTTCAGAGCACCTTAACTCCCATTTATAATGGTGGAGCTGAGGCTGTGTAAATGTCAGAATTTTAAAACACAATCAACATTGCTTTTAGCATTCTGCTAATCTAATCACAGTGCCAGAGTCATTATACCAGAGATCTCCAGAATATGTTGTGACATTAATACTAGAGAAAATAACCATACACTTTACACGTGTAAACATAAAAGTAGAAATAAATCCTACTATTACAAATTTCAGTTATCATTATCTGTCTTTTGTTTTTCATAAATAGTGCCAAAAGCTAAATATGACAATACACATTTAATGGATGCACTGTTATGGAAAATCATAGAATACCAATTTGGAAGGGACCTCAAAGATCATCTGGTTCAACTTTTCTTGTCAAACGTACAGTCCAGATCAGCTGGCCCAGCACCCAGTAGGAATCAAGGTCCTGTAACAGTTCACATACAAAAAGTACTCATAAAGATATTTTTGCAATTAATTTCCTATTAAATTAACAAAACATTCTTAAACTTCTGCAAATAGCAGTTCTAAAAATAAAAATAATTCCAAGTTTTTTAAAAAAGTAAACTTCTTTTGAAACCACTTTTATTTCTGTTTTGTCTAGAAATGAATATATCTAACAATTATATGTGGAATAAAATAAGTAATGAAATTTTACTAGGATATGTTTGCTTTGTTTGTGTGAATGTAATAAATAAACCCTACATTTTCTGAAACTGGAGAAATACATACCAGGAGTTTAAATAACAGAATTCAAGTACTTTAAATGTCTCAGTGTTGTGGACAGGGATATCAGAGGTTTTTCTACAGTGTACTCTTATTCTGCTGTGATCCAGTGCTTCCTTTAGAACTGGATTTGCAATGTTTCATTAAATTGCATGTTATTCTATCTTTAAAAGTATTTTTTAGTGCACCTGTTTGGATTCTGGGGTGTGCTGGCAGAAACCCTGGAGCAATATACTTAGACTGGAAAACACTACAGCAGAGGCACAAGTCCACATGCAAAAAATAAGCTTTTTCTTTCATTTGGAAAGCTATCCCTCTACCCACTACAGCTCTACCACTAAAGAACCCTTTTTTTTGATATAATCTCTGCCTTTATAGAAAGGGATTTTTGGAATTATGACACTGTGCTGACAAATCTCTTCAGGACAACTTTTGGAGTAATCCTGCTGATACCAGCAATAATTCTCACAGGCTAAGTAACTATCAAGCAGATATGCAGGCAAAAACCACTCTGGAGGAGCTAAGAGTGAAGAGGAGAGGTGGTATAAATGTTACTTTTTTGGAACAAAGCAGACTATTCACCCAGCAAATAACACAGCCAAGTGACCGACTTAGAGGGAAGAGAAACTGTCAGTGAAACAGCCTGGCAAGTCTGCCAAAAAGCCAGATGCTGCTACTGAAAAACTACCTCCCACAAATTGGCATTGGTGTCTTACAGAGCTGGCACTGAATGGTACCTGCTTTGCTAACCCACAGTCTGTATTGAACACATAATTTTACTACCCTTCCCTGTTATCAATAAATGGGTAATATTATTCTGTTTTCATTTATTAAATTCACCTTAGCAACTGTTGTTCTTCTGACAGATGTAAGCAAAAAGAGAGTAAATGTGAACACCATGTTTTGGAAGAGAAAAAGAAGGGTGATTTCCCTCAAAAATGCTGCACAGGGCATATGATCTCCAAACCTTGCTGTTTGCTTACTGGTGTAATTTATTTCTTCAATATTTTGACATTATCCGGGGATGACTGTTGGCACCACAGTTGTCACTACTTGGAGAAAATGAGCAATTTAATGAATTTCTGTTCTCTGAGCCACTGAAAATTAAGGCTATGGAGCATGCTGGATGTGGAAAAGCAGTTTATGAGCATTTCCGGTACATATAAAAGGGATTAACTCTATCTCTCTCTGTTGTGTTCTCTCCAGAGAGAACACAAAGAACATGGAAAGAAAGGAAGGAAGGACAGAAGAAAAAGACAAAGAAAAACAGAAAGAAAAACAGANAGAAAGAAAGAAAGAAAGAAAGAAAGAAAGAAAGAAAGAAAGAAAGAAAGAAAGAAAGAAAGAAAGAAAGAAAGAAAGAAAGAAAGAAAGAAAGAAAGAAAGAAAGAAAGAAAGAAAGAAAGAAAGAAAGAAAGAAAGAAAGAAAGAAAGAAAGAAAGAAAGAAAGAAAGAAAGAAAGAAAGAAAGAAAGAAAGAAAGAAAGAAAGAAAGAAAGAAAGAAAGAAAGAAAGAAAGAAAGAAAGAAAGAAAGAAAGAAAGAAAGAAAGAAAGAAAGAAAGAAAGAAAGAAAGAAAGAAAGAAAGAAAGAAAGAAAGAAAGAAAGAAAGAAAGAAAGAAAGAAAGAAAGAAAGAAAGAAAGAAAGAAAGAAAGAAAGAAAGAAAGAAAGAAAGAAAGAAAGAAAGAAAGAAAGAAAGAAAGAAAGAAAGAAAGAAAGAAAGAAAGAAAGAAAGAAAGAAAGAAAGAAAGAAAGAAAGAAAGAAAGAAAGAAAGAAAGAAAGAAAGAAAGAAAGAAAGAAAGAAAGAAAGAAAGAAAGAAAGAAAGAAAGAAAGAAAGAAAGAAAGAAAGAAAGAAGGAAAGTCCTGAATTTAAAGGAACTCTTACATTATTTAGAGGGAAACTTCTATTCAAGAATTAGCCCTTGCTTATGTGAGGCTAATTTCTATAGTGATTGTGAAGTGCTGATGTATGAAACAGAGCTCTTGCCTAGTGTGAGCTGGAGTGCTGGCATGATGACTACAAAAAGTGACATTGAGGTACTGCTTATTTCACACTGAATTGCATCCACAGAGGAATTTTATTGGCACAGGTCTCTAACAGTAACATCCTCTCAGCAAATCTAGACATAGGTGCTTAAAAAAAGAGTTTAACAGAAATTGTTTCTTATGGATTGATGAAAATTGAACTCATATAACCAGACAGAAGGGGTTTTTTCTCTTTTTTTCTCTCAGAAGAAAATTCTCATTGGTTCATAGTCAAAAAAGGATGCAAATGGAAGCCATCATAAAATAATTCCAACAGAATTTCTAAGAACAAAACAGTTAATACTGTCACTTCTAAGAAATGTGAATTGCAGAAGAAAATGAAGTGGCTGCTGCAAAACCAAGGAAAGCACAATATTATCAGTAGCCATTCATATAGATCAATTAATTGTGACAGCAAAGTAGACACTGCAGCTTTGTGAGACGCATTCTTAACTCAAATAGTACATGAAAGCTCTGTTATTTCAGAGAATGTATTGCCCCTTATTTCCATTGAAAAAAAATACTACCGAGTTATAGAATGAGTTGAAAAGAATATATTTTCCCCCATAATCACTGATATCTCAATCCATAGAAATGTTGGCATGTTTTTGATATGTCAATTGTTTTGTATGTTCATTGTTACATAATGGAAGGGAAATATCAATCTGATGCCTGTCTCATTATTTTCAATACAGCTCTGAGATTGCATTAGGATTAACTGAAACATAAGAAATATAGTGCAAACAAAGGGTTCAGACTTTGCCAGTACGTTTTAAATTAACAGGAGACACTTCATGTATCAGGCACGCTCTGCTATTTTCTGTGTTTCAGTGGATGGTCACAGATGCATCATCATTTAGGAGCACATCTATTTGGTCAAGGTGGGACTAGATACCTGTGCTAAAATCCTGCTGGGCAGTGTGTGTCAGGGAGCAGGAAGGGCTAGTGGCCTTGAGAGGGAGGTGAGCCAGTAGCTGTGGTTTATGGCATATCTGGCAGGACAATGACATCACAAAGGTGGGACGTGGTGCCACAGGTCACAAGGAAAGAGGGTAGAGCAGGACTGGTTCTGGAACCCAGGATCAGCAGTGCTGGAGTAGCCAGGCAGGCATGGGGGGATCAGTGAGTAAGTGTGTCTCACACCTTGTCACAGGTCACCTCCACATCGCAGAAGAGCTGGCTCCCACCACCCGTATCCCAGTCTTGGGAAAGGAAAATGTTGTACAAAACTTCTAATTTGATCTTGGAGTTCACATAACAGTTCTCCATATCTGTGAAAAAGAGTTTGAAAATTGAAGGTTATCCAATATCTTTGCAAAACTGAATGAATTAAAGTGTTGGAGTATGTTCCTGAAGATACTTTGTGAAAACTGTTTTGCCTTTTTTGAAGAATGTTTTAAAAGTTTGCTCTTCTTCAGTCTTGAGATTAAGCAGGTAATTCTTATATTTACTAGTGTTTATGGCATTGTTCATTAATTTCTTTCCACAAAAGATTTAGTGGGTAGATCATAAATTATATCTTCTCTAGAAACAGATTTTGACAAATTATAAAATGACAATATGTTTAATTTAGTTGTTTAAGATGACTGCTTCATATTTTGATTTCTATGAATAAAATTAATCAGTTTCTCTCTAATGTGTTAGGCAATATGGGCTTTTAAGAAAAAGGTGAGACTTACTAAAAGATTACAAATCATATTGCTATATGTTATGGAGTTGTTGTTACTGTGAGTACAAAAAACCTTTATGAGTCTTGAAATGGGAAATCTTCCACTTCTGAAGTTTCAAGAAATTGAGAATATTACATACACTTTTACAGATAAACGTAGTGGAAAAAATATTTTCTTTATGTAATTACATTCAGATATAAATCTATTTTGATGCGAATTCACCGAATTCAAATAAAGTTATTGAAGGCATAAGCAGTGTTACCAATTTAATTTAAAAGCAAACATATTCAAATGTACAACATACACTGTAGCTGAAAGTGTAAATCATTTAAAATAATGAGCTCAACACTAAGATAACTTTATTTTTTATTTGATGACTATGAGAAATATACAGAAGAGAAAAATAGATGTTTTGTTAAAATAATTTTTTTAAGTATTCGCCAAGGAAATTATTGTTTAATATTTTAATGTAGATTTCCTTTATTTCTATGCAATGTAGAAAGTCACTGAATTGAGACTTAGAGAACAAAAAGAAGTATGCCACAAAAACTTCATTTTGAACCTTGGCAAAAGGTTTGTACTCATATACAAAATGGTTGACTACAGTTGTTCATTTCAACAAAATTATTGGAAGAATTATTCTGTAAAAACTAGAGAAATGTTCACACACTACAGCCATATGGATGAAAAATCAAAGACCGCTATGTGTAGCATTAAATTCCTTCACAAGTGTGATATTGAAGGAAGAGGTTTATTACAACTCCTCTGGAATTTTTGGTTCAATTAGTTTTCTCTGTAAAAACATAATTTTCACATTACTATAATTTTCCAGAAGTGATTTTAATTCCTTTTATTCCTGTCTATTTCCCATTGTGAATGAGAGTGAAATATTTATCTCTTGATAACATCAAACTGTAAATTAAAAAAGAAAAAAATCCTCAATATTTATTCAATTCAACTTCACAAACATAAAACTGATTTCCTCATGTTTTTCTGGAAATTGGTATTATGGAAATTGTTTTTCTGATTTTCCTTCCTTTATGTAGGTAGATCTATGTCCTTCAGAATGTTTTTTCCCTGATTTTTCTGATTAAGATTCTTTTGGGGGTCTTTTCCCACATTTTTTACTGAACTTAGTGCTAAATCCTACTGTATTATGGTATCCTGCAAGCTCTGTCATTTTCCAGTGGTTCCTAGATGCCATGCCCACATAATTCCTCCTGCATGTTCTACACTGATAAGCACTTTCTCTCTATGTGATGGAGGTCAGCTGAGCAACCTACAGAAAGTAAAGAAGAGAGTCATGTGTTTGGAGGACTGAAAGAGGGGAAATAAAACATACCTTTATATTTATCTCTATGACCTTACTTCCCCAGTGGCAAGTGAGTGATTGGTGTGGATAAATAGCACATAAAATAGCTGTTTAATTTTGCGTTACCCCTCTCCCAATCCTAGACCCTCTCCAAAACACATAAACGACAAATTATCCACCATGAAAGTTATAGGAGCATTAACTGGCAAAATAAAACTCTAGGAGAAATTGTTTATTTGGACCAGAGATTCGCACAAATTATAGCGTAGAGGGAGCTACCAGAAAAAATATTTGTGTCATTGCTGTAGAGGAGGAGGTGGTTTTGATCAAGAAAGAGATTATTTTGCAGTTTGAAAAGTAGTTACCTGCAATATGACAGCAGATTGTGCTGATGATATTAACGGAATGAAACCCAGCACAAGAAAATTCATAAGCTTGGGGGAAAGGTACAACAGCTGTGGCTCAGTTTAACTGAAATGAAAATACTCATATTTTTGCAGTCTTTACAATATAAAAATACAATGCATAACAATAAGTAAAGTAATATATAAAGTTTAGTAAGCACTCCTCCTTTGTTTAACAGAGTAATACATATAATAGTTCTGAACATCTTTTGTCCATGCAGACATACGCATGAATAATAAAACAGATGGTCAGTTCCTTCTTACATACACACCGGACTGAATTTGTGAATGCAATGTCAGCTCATAATTAAGTTGGAATCCTATAACTTTACTTTTTAAAGAAATCTGTCTTATGCAATTATCATTGCCTAATTCAAACTACCAGATCCTCCTTTGTTTAACAGAGAAATAAAAAAACAAAAAACAAAAAACAACAAAAAAAAATCCTATTATACAGATCGGAAATATCTGGTAATCAATAGAATGCAATTTACAACACACTTGGACTTACAGTTAAGCAAAATAATGTCCCATCATGCTTGGTTTGATTTCTTTTCCTCCAAGGCATCTTGTACATGTTTCAGGGAAGACATACTTGCAGAGACTCATTGACAGTCTGCTTTTCTGTCTGTGTAAACTGGGATAGTGATGTCCTTTGGACTGAGTTCCATGAGCAAGACACTCGAGGAGACAATTTAACTCCTTCATTTTGCATTGCATGTGTGATGTATCAACAGAACCAAAGCATTATTTTTTTCATTGTTGTGTTTTTCCCATTTTTTTCATGTCAGTCAAGGGTAAGTGGTATATTTCACAGGGGGTATAGGTTAATTACTGGCATAAGCATGGCTTCTACTGCACATGATGCAGTGTCACAGCATCTGCTCTGCACTTGCAGAAAACTGCAACAGGCAACGTGGGGGAAATGTAGTGTCATTGTGAAGTAATGGCCTGAAACAATAGGAGCACCTGCTTCCTCCCAGGTATCTCCTGGACATATTACTGTATATCATCAACTGCATCTTGCTGTAGCTGGTAACTGTCCACTTAATATCCACAAAGTCAGCATGGGTCTGGTCACCACTGGTTTGGCTCAAATTAGAGGCTCCAGGCTTGACATCACTTCCAAAATTAAATCAGTTCCTTGTGCAGGATACCATTTATGTCCTATGGGTTACCATCTGTCATACATATATCATCAGATGCAAATTTAGTTAGTAAATTACTTACTCCATAAACTTGGTACTCAAACTTCAGTCTATCAGAACAATGTGTGGGGTTTAAATACTGTATGTGGACAGTTTTGACTTGGATTTCCTTACTATACCACTAATACCTTAGGTGTAACTCTCTTGGGGTTTTTTATTAGACTGTATATATCCAGCTCATTATTGTTATACCTAGCTTTTTGCAAACATCCACATAAGCATTGTTCTGAAATAGTTTTCAGAGTTGTAATAGTTTACAAGCTTTGGTTACTAATCTAGTGCTTATCTTACACACACTGGAACTTTTCAGACAAAAGGCATTTTAGTTTTTTTTAAAAAGTATTATAATTGAGAAATGGTCTAACTGCTTAAAGTGTTGCTGCTAATAGAGTAACATCTCATCTCAACCACTGAAGAGATCAATGAAAACATTGGAAGAAAATGGGAAACAGGACTTTCATCAGTAAGGGTTGTACAACATAACACTCTATGAATAGAATGATTCAAAAAGATTTCAAAAAGGTTCCTTATGTCTCAGTAGGTAAGTTTACTTTAAGGTGTAGTTATCACAAACTGGTGTAATGTAGATGTAGACAGGAACAAGTCAGGAAATATACTTTGGATCAACTGATTTCCTCATCTTTTTATGCATCTCTTCAGCCAATATCCTACCATCTTCATCAAATACACAGAGTAGAAATTTTAATTCTGTTATATCTTTTACATACCAAATACTTTGTACATAATTCAAATGCACAAGTTCAAATTCAAATGTGCAGCAAGTACTTTTATTAGTAACACAACCTTCTCATACTTGCTTTAAACAACCACATAGAGGCAAAGCTAAGGAACAAAAAGCCTGAGAACAGATTAAAAAAAGGGAATGAGAGCATAACCCATATTTTAAACACTTTTTTTTTTTATATCTGTCCAAAAAGAAGAAATTTCAGACTCTAGAAGTGGGTACAAAAATATAAGCATGTTTACAACATCCTTTTGCAGTTTGTTTTTTTTTCAGTCCACTGTGTAATACTGATGTTAATATTTGCAAGAAAAGAGAAGACAATTGCCTACCAGAATGATTTTTTTTTTAATTAAATGTTGCATATTTTAAAGAAGTGCTGTGATCCCACAGATAGAAAAGGAAAATAAAGCTCTACCTGATAGAGCACCAGTGCCAGTTGGCGGGTGCTGATCAGCTTGTGTCATTTTGTGATGGAATCTGTATGCGCCCAATTTCCTTCTATGCCTTCTTTTTATGGCATGGAAGAATGATAGAACAAACCTGTCAGGATTACTATGGACAATTATTGCTACAATTACTACTGTGGACAACATGAACAGGGTAGACATATCCTGTGGTTTTGAACAGGTCCTTTCTGTCTTTTCTAAACTTGAGACAGAAAATATTTGTGTACTGAGTACTAGGAGGCACAACACCTATCTCTGCAGAAACAATTGTTTCTAAAGGAATTTCAAAAGTAAAATGTTCTGTTAGGTTTATATTTTGATATACAGTTCTTGTGCTCACTCTGCTTTAGAGACTAAATATCCACACCAACTTTTTCTCACATAACCATATTTCTAGGCGAAATATTACTGACTTTTAAATTCTTGCCAATCACTTTACTGAGAATGAGAAGTCATTTTTATGTCGGTGTTAGTAAATGTTTATGACAATTTTGTATGACTGCTTCATATGACATACTGTTTGTGCTTTTCCTGTCATTACGGTGTTTCAGAGAAATGTGGTCAGCAACAATTTCTTTGACAGTAATTGTAGGACATCAGACAAGAGAATACTAACAGGTCATACTATGGAAAATCTGTCAAAATAAGATTTCAGGTCAGGGGGAAAAAAAAAAGCTGGTGGCAGTTCCTGGAATGGACTGGCACAACCTTCATATCAAAATGGATTATTTAACTTAGTGGCAGAATATTTCACTGAAAGCTGGAACAGACCCTCTATATGCATCTAATATCAAGCTTATACTAGAGATGTGAATGAGGATAATATCTTCAAAAGAAGTTTCCAGGATCTTTATGAAGGAAAGTAAGTCCAAAAAAGAGACTTTCCTATAAATAGCATCAAATTCAGTGATTCTAATTCAGTCAAACTTCCAGCTACCCTTCTCCTAAAAACACCAGCAAAACTTGGCTGCTCAGCTAAGGATGTCCACAAGAGTGGAATTTTCTTTTTTTTAGAAACTGTAAGTCTTAAGCAATTAATTTCAAACATAAAAACCTAACTCCAGAACTAACGTTTCTTTCATGTGAGGATGATGTTAGAGAGAGAACACAGAAGGCATGGACTAAAATTCAAAGAAAGAGATCTTTAAACTCTCAGTCTCACTAAGACACTGTCCTGTTGAAGCCAAAGTCCCACCTTGTGGATTGAGTAAAATGGCAGTTTAATAGGAAAAATAAAAGTAAAATAGAATTAATTGACTATTTCTCATCAGCAAGCAGATGTCCAACCACTTCTAGAAAAGCAAGGTCTCAGCATCCATAACAGTTGCTTTGGAAGACAAACATCATAACCATGAACATCTCCACCTTCTTCCTCCTTCTCTTCAGTTTTTATTGATGATCACAATGCCATGTGGTATGGACCAGCTGGGGTCAATTGACCTGGCTGCATCCCCTCCCAGTCTTTGGTTTGCTCCCCACCCACTGGCTGAGGGGTAAGGGGAAGGGAAATGCTCGGTGCTGTGCAAGCACTGCTCAGCAGTGCCAAGACATCAGTGTGTTATCAACACTGTTTGAGCCCCAAGTGTAAAGCACAGCACTGCACAGGCTGCTATGGGCAAATCTGGTCTGCTCCTACCATTATAACCACTCCCACAGGGCACTTGTCACCATCCATGAGTCAGAATAGAGTACCAGCCAATTATTCAGCAGCCTCTAGGGCCAGCTTGATAGTTCCTTGACTGGAAGTTAAAGCATATTTTTTTCCATCTGAACATAATCTGCTTGATGGCTGTTCTGAACCTTGTACATAATGATGGTCTGCTTTTATTTGGCATCTCTTCTTTTGTTTCAAATGTCAAAAGAGTGGACAAGTTCCATGTTTGTGATGGGATTGCCTACACTGACTCCAGGAATTTTTACAATCTGTCTGAAATCAATACAACACATCATGAGTATTAACAACTAAGTTTTTAAACATGTTACACATCTTTCTAGGGTGAAAATCTACACTATCAGTGAAAACAGACATTAGATGAGTTCTAAGAAGAAACTCCTGTAAACCAAAAACCTTTGTACTTCATTAGAAGATATTTCAGGTTTTATTTCTGTAAAAATTGCCACCTGTTCAAGTATCCTGTGAAAGAACAGATTTTAAAGAGTCAAGAGTCAAGAGTAAGAGTCATCTTACTGAGTTCTGAAAGAAAATACTGCACAAAAGAAAGTCACAGGGAATGAAATGCATAAATTCAAGAGAAAAGAAATGCAAACATTTTGTTGTGCTTTTAAATATTAGTTGCAGACTGTGCATGTCAATGAAATGGAAGTTATTTACTCTAAAAGAAAATAGGAGAAAGAGAAGAAAAGAGGAAGTAAGAGAAATGTTGCAATAAATACAGAAAATATATTTCATAAGATTAAGTTGATTTTTGTGAGAATGATAATATTTCAAATTTCTGTACAACACAGTAATAGAACCTGACCACACATTTTTGCATAAAAAGTCATCTTGTAGACAATGTAGAAAGAGTAAATTGTAAGATTGAAATGTAGTACTTGATCAAAACATGGAAGCCTGCAACTAATGATAGCAACTAAATAAATAAATAACAAAAATAAACACTAGTGCAGGAATTTTAAATTGGAAAAGGCACGACTCTGAAGACATTACAACATTGCATAAAATCTTAAATAGAGAATGCTCACTCTTAAGAATTTTATTTTTTCCTCATATCACAAGAGCTTGTGGACAATGATCAAAATTGGATGCAGGACTGGAAGGGATACTAAGCAAGTTTTCAGGCTACAGAAAACTGTGAGGAACTGTTGACTCCCTTGAAGGCAGGGAGGTACTGCAGAGAAACCTCAACATATTAGAGGGCAATCATCAGCCTGAGAGAGTTCGTGGATGATACTCTCAGGCACATAGTGTGACTCTTGGGGATGGTCCTGTGCAGGGCTTAAGGGTTGGACTTGATGATCCCTATGGATCCCTTCCAACTCAGCAAATTCTGTGACTATGAAAATTATTAGCTGGCAGGTTGAAAAGCAACGAAAGAAGTGTTTTCATATATTTCACCACTGAATTGTGGAACAGCCCCAAAATGAAAATATTAACTGTCAAAAAAAATATAAAGAAGATTAAAGATTGATCTATCAGACACCTCATGTACAATGGCTTATGTACAAATTTGTGTCTTGAGATGCCAAGTGGGTATGTAGGTAGGGTTATTTTAAATGCTTAAGCAACAGTTTGGCAGTGCTGAGAACTATATATCAGGGAAAAATTTCAGTGAGACCCTTTTCATTTGTCGTATATTCTTACACAGAACAATACTATTCCTGAAACAGCTACAGAAGTAACAACCTGTGTAAACATTCCTAGTGTCCACAGTTAACAAAAATTAGCAAATTTCTTATCTTTCTTATACCCACCTTCGTATCTGATAGAGAAACTCTGCAGAATTCAGTGGAAGAGACTGAACTCCTGCGTAGAACACAGAGTACCTCTCTCAGGCTATGTTGATTTTTGTAGGAACAACAATTCCATGTCTGTTAATCCCATGATCAATCTAAACAAAGAGTGTATGTTTTGGAGAAGGCAGAAGAATCAACAGGGCAAACAACAGATTAAAAAAAGAGAGGGTAAACAAAGGAAAAAGAATTTTACTTTTTCTTGTTTGCTTACATCTTTTATCTCCATGATTTTTATAGATTCACACATATTTTAACTCTGAAAGTAAATGTAAAAATATTCAAGTAAAAATATTAGGGATCTAAAATGAAAAAAGGTAATTTGCAATTTTAAGCCTCAAGACTCAAACCAGATTTGATTACATCTTTTACAAGATGACTATGTACGTATGCACTATTACTTGTTTTGGGCTTTATAATAATTTACCATCTATCAACCTCTCATACAGTAAAATAATGAGAGATAAAGTATTTTAGTTATATTTCAGACTGGCTCTTCCCCAAAGTTTTCAGTGTATTTCAATTTCAGATGTGATCAGTTCACAGAGAGGTTGTGCACGTTGAGTCAATTATCTTACTCCATACACAATGGGCAATATAGGACCCATTGACCACTCCTGCATGACAGCAGGATCTTCCCTGAACTAGGGGAAGTAACCTTGCAAGGTTACTACTTGAGACTGGGATATGCCTTGCCACAACAGATTCTTGGTGAGTGGTTAATAGCATCCTAAACTTTGAAATCTTAGCAAAGTGATATAAAGAATTGGTTGTCTACATATAATCCTTTAGGAATAAACCTTTCATCAAGGCTGGGAGCATATTGGATCAGCTCCAGCCACACCTAGCGTCCTCTCTGAGAAGGCGTTTAGAAAGCAATGAGGTCCTTTCTGAACCTTGTGATTCAATGTTTGTCTGACCCTGTCCTCTAAGCAATTAATAATCAAGTCTACTTTGCCATTGAATCTTGTTAAACCACTGTTGAATCTACCAGTGAGTTTTGTTTACTCACTGGTTTATATCAGTAAAGTATATTGTTGCTTCTCTCTTGAAAGTGAAGTCCATCACTTTGTCCATGAGAACAAGTCGCTCCTGAATGTAGTCTCTTAGGGTAAGTAAATAACATGGAAAATTTCAACTCACATAGAATTTCACTGGGGACTCCACATGCAGGGCTCAGTAATTGATATAATACCAAAGTGACCCTCTCATATCACTTACTGAAATATGCAGCTTAGGTCCTTGATCTCTCTAGGGACTATTTACTGTTCAATTTTCCTCACTCAGTCATTATAAATCACAGGAAGGTTAGTTATGCAAACAGTAGGGTCTGGTAGATTAAAATGGATTACAGTCTGGATTTAGAAGTCACAAAATCTTGAGTTCTAATGTTGTTTTTTCCTGGAAAATTCCCAGCAGAATTTGAAAGAATATACTTGCATGATACATGATACATGATACTTGATATTTCATTGCAGTGACATTGTTGTAAAGTTTAGAAGGTTATTATTTTGTGTTAAATTACACAAAAACTTAACCTAGTGGAATATAAGACCCATATTTTCAGATTACTTGACTACAAAATCCATTAAAGCTGAAAGGACATTGTGATTGCACTTTGGCATAGACCTAAAATGAATCTCTCTAATAAGGGTTAAATACTTAAATACTCTCTCCAATAAGGGTTAAATACCAAAAAGGGTGAAATACTTGACTTCTGTTAGAGAATATTTATGAACACACATACTGCATATGTAAGTATTAAACTTTTAATTTATTTTTCTCAGTATGCTGAACAATTGATTATTATTTTTCTAGCAGTTGATTGCCTTCACTTCTTTGCATGTACCCATATTTCAAAATACTAACGCTGTTCTAAAAATCATAAATAACACCTCTTGGACCCCTCACTTTTTAGAATTTTCGTGATAGAGGGGATCATCTTGGTTGCCTACAGTAGAAATCATAATGCTTCAATTAGCAAAGAAACTTTTAGGGTGCACCAAGTGAAAGCTATATCTTTTCAACATTCCAATCTGCTATTAATAAAGGACCAGAAATTACTGCTATTCCTGCAATTGTTTCTCACACACTATTCTTAAAGCTAGAATGAGGAGAATGAGGAATTTGTCAAGGCACAGAGAGCTGAGCACATCAATCTTAACCACATATGGTTTGCATGAGAAAGCTAACTATTGAATTTTCCCTTGTATGAGTATTTTAACCAGGTTTAATCTCCAGAAGTCGGGTCACTGAAGACCATTAGAATTTAACAAAGATTTACGCACCTTCTCCAGTCATTACGTTGTCTCTAGGTCTGAACATCCTGAACTTACAATACAATTCTCTATTTCATTTCTCAGGGTTTTCCATCCTGGATATTAGCAAAAGGTACTTCACTGAGAGGGTGGTTGGTC
This sequence comes from Pachyramphus minor, assembly GCA_013397135.1. Lineage (NCBI taxonomy): Eukaryota > Metazoa > Chordata > Aves > Passeriformes > Tyrannidae > Pachyramphus > Pachyramphus minor. Next base: position 260 of record VYXB01001736.1, on the reverse strand, counting down.
ACTGGAACAGGCTCCTCAGGGAAGTGGTCATGGTACCAAGACTGTCAAAGAACAAGGAGTGTCTGCAAAATAGTCTTACTCATATGATTTTTACATAGTCCTGTAAGGAGCAGTTAGCTTGACTTGATGATCCATTTGAGTCCTTTACAACTTGAGATAGTCTATGATCCTATAAAAGACATTAAACCTTGAAAATTTTGTTTAATACTAGTTTTAATAATAGTTCTTAATGCAGATCCATAAAGGCTAACCAGAAAAAG
>VYXB01001735.1:106244-138973 GCA_013397135.1 Pachyramphus minor | reverse complement strand
CCCGCGCGGTGCCCGTCCCCCGCGGTCCTCACCTCTGCTCGGCGGCGGGAGGGCGAGCGGCGCCGTCCGGGAGCGGGAGCCGGAGCCGTGATGTCAGGCCCGGGCTCCGCCCTCTGCCCGTGTGCCCGCCGCGGCCGCAGCCGCTGCCTCGCTCAGCTCCGCTCGGCACAGCCCGGCTCAGTGCCCGGCCCAGCCCTGCCCGGCCCAGCGGTGGGAGCGCGGGAGCGCTGGGACCCCCAGCCCCGTCCCGCAGCGCTCGCCCGGGCAGCACTGCCGTGCCGAGGTTATACAGGCACGGACAGGAGGGCACCGCTGCCAGGGCAGCCGGGTCGCGGAGCCCATTACAGACAGGAGTCGAAGGCAGACCTTAATTTCGCTATTTATAAACGCATTTCAAAGCCAGCCGGTGTCTTATTTTAATGGGCGGGTGCGGTTTGTTGTGCCTCTGCCCCTGCTATCAGGGGCTGTGCACTTGTTCTGAAAAGCTGTGCCACGAGGCGTGGAGCAGATAATGGTTCTTACCCCCACTCAGGGAAAGAGTTGTCCTACTGCAACCACCCCAACACAGCCACACGGCCCCGCTCCGATAGACCAGCTCCGAGAGACGCTCCGGGGCTGGCGAGGGCTGGCAGTGTCTTCTGGCAAAAGCACTGGGACAAACCCACAGAGACTTGAAAATAAATCCCTCGGGAGCTTTGGTTTGCTCTCTCAGTAGAGGAGAGTAGCATGGAGGGGAGGGACCTGAAGGGATGGTCTTATCTGCCCCCAAGCCATGGCAAAGCTAGGGAGATGCTGGTGTGATCTGTGTTTGTAGCCTGGGTGGAGGGATGTTTAGTCCCTGCAGTTAGGAAGCTTTTCCTAATCTTTGCTGACTGCTGTCCCTTCTGTGTCCACCTTGCACATGGGATATGTGTTCCTGGAATGAAACAAACCCCACTTCTTTCCTTTCTCCTGGGCAGGCCATGATTTTAATAATCTCAGCCCATTCTCACTAACTCTTCTAAACAGATGTCTCTCCTCTTCTGCCCCTGTGCTGCCTGCAAACAGGGTCAGCTGCCAGCAAGAGCTGTCACTCACAGCCTGAAAGGGCACTCACCACCTTCTCAGATCAAAGGAGTGAGAGATATAGAAACCTGCTAATATGGGGAAGCTGCAGCAAAGATATGAGATTGCTGGGGAAAGCTCACATTGGTGGCTCCCAGTGGCTTGGACCCTGGATAAGAGAGAGCTCCAGAGGCTTGGGATGTTCAAGCTGCAAACTTTGAGATGCTATGAGTTCTTTGGGTACTGGACAATACTGGAAAGGTGAGAAAACCTATTGGCATGGTTAGGAGAATGAGGATCAGCTGCTGGGACAGCTGTACTTCATTACACCTCTCTGAAATCCATCTGTGACTGAATGCAGCTGAGAGATCCAGATTATTTCTTACCTCCTTCTTGTCTGTTGTGGCCCCTGCCTCCTCATGCCTATCTTAATGATTTATGTGCCACAATCAGCTCCTTGTGGAAACTGAAGGAAAGAAATTGTTGAACTCTCCTGTGCCTTCTTGTTGTTACCTTCTCTCCCACATTATGTAAAGGACAAATTTTGCCTTTCAATTTATTTATAGAACCCATAGTCATTGCCTTGTTTGCCTTGGTCATCACAATTCATTTTACAGTTTCCTCTTTGATTTCTCAGGTCACTGCAGAGCTGTGGCTGCACCAAATTGGTCTCCCTCTGTACCTTTCCCTTGCATGGGTGAAGGCCACAGGTTTGTGATCACTTCCATGGTGAGTAATGACCATCTTTCTGGAGTTCCTCAAATACTGAAATCTATTTCTTTTTTTGTTTGTTTGTTTGTGGTTTTGTTTTTAAAGATTTCACTTCCTTTTTGTAAATTAGCGAACTTTGTAGTTTTTATCCCCATCACTTTCACCAAAACATACTCTGCTTTTCCACCTGTCTGTCACAGAGAAGCTTCTCAGAATAAACACCCATTTTACACCTGTCTCCTCAAACCCTGTCCAAGCCACCCCTTTGCTGGATGGTTTAAGCCCTGTGGCTCCATTTTGCCTCCAGCCATTTCAGTAGCTAAAGCCTCCCCAGCTCCCAGACCTTGACTGACTTTATTTTTTGCTCAAGAAATTCCCTTGGGAACTGCCTTTCTGGTGAGATGACCTGATAAGGCCTTGCAAGTTGGCTTAATTTCTCTTCTACTCAGAGAGACTCAATGTGCTGGGATCATGATGGACTTGGCCAGTGTTTCTGTGTCTTTATCTGTTTTCCCCCCCTTTCCCCTTGCTGGTCCTGAGCAAGGGCTTCCCTGTATCATCTGGACTCTTCTTCTCACAGCAGTCATCTGTCCTGGCCCATCACTCCCTGGTCAGAACTGCAACTCTCTGTCAGCACCATCTGTGTTCCTGTGCCCATCTGGCTGTGCCCTGTTGTCCCCTTAGCCTCAGTGCCAGCTGCACCCCCTCCTCCCTGTCTTTCCCCCCCCCACAAGGCTGGGCAGTTGCTTTGGATCTGGTCAGGGCTGGGACTGGCAGGTTCTGCCAGTGCCTGTGTGCCAGCACAGTGTGGCTCTGGTGAGCAGATGAACCTTGACAGCTCCTGGTTGCCAGGCCAGAGAGCCATGGGGAGTCCCCACCTCCCACAGTATCTCAAGGCTCCTGCTGGGATGCTCAAGCCATCTGAGGTAACAGTGTGAAGGGGTGCACCAGGCCAGCTCAATTCCTGTCCCACACTTAATCCATAGGGGTGGTGGCCCAGGGCATTCTCCAACTTTGTTGTACCCAGACAAAAAGTGAGTGGTCCCCAAGCCTCCCTGTGCCCCTCCCACTTGTTGGCTCCCTTGGGTGTGTCATGAGGTCTCGTGTGCACCCGGTGGACACCAGGGATGCACAGGTGCTGGGCAGCGGTGGCTGCACCTCAGCAGACCCTGTGACAAAAGCCGAGCTTGGGGACACCACCCCATCCTGTCACTTGCAATGTCACGGCAAGGGAAAGGCTCTGCTTTCCTCTGAAATCCAGACGTAGTAAGTGGCAAACTTACCGTTGGCAAACCAACCTATTTGGCAGGGCGGTCAGTGAATGTAGCTCCTCCTCTGGCCTTCCCAGAGCTGCGTTTTGGTCTGGAGTCTGCTTTCTTGGGGCCCTGGGTATTGTTTGGGTTGGGAAATTGGGTTATAAGCACAGCAGGGTTTCCCGGCACGGTGCTCTGGACTGGCACGTGGCCTGGCAGTGCCGAAACTACTGAGCCCAGAAAGGAGCCGAGGGGCTGGAAAGGTGTGTGTACAGTACTGGCAGGGTAGAATCAATAATGTGTGGTTAATTATTGCCAGTGAACAGAGGCCAGAAATTGGTTCGTTGCGGTTGTGAAACAGAGGGCACGTGTAGGGGAATGAGCTGGGGACTGCAAAAAATGGGCATGGAGGGAGCTGTGATGGCTCTGTGAAGGTGAAGCTGGGCAAACAGCATCTTTGTTGGGTGAAGAAGTAGTAGCTTATGCTGTCCCTCAACTCTGCTGGGTTATCTGGAAGGCCTGGGAGTGATGCTGACAACTGATGGCTCTAGGGACAGACCTGGCTTAATCTTCATGGAGCTGCAAGGAGTGAGCAGGCAGAGGGAAGCCACTTGTGGGCAGCTTTCAGGCATGACAAAGCAGTGTTATGTCCCTCCCAAAGTATCCAGGTGGGGAGGGATGGACTGTACCCCTACAACCCTCCTACCACCAGAGGCTGTGCAGTGGCACTGGTGGCTGTAATGTGCTAAAAGTCAGTGGAGGTCTGCAGTCATGCCAACCACCTGTCACCTATCACACCACTCACACCATCAACCATGTGCCTCTCACTGGTGATCCAGAAGTACCAATGAAATGCCTCATTTTTGGACTGGACTATTGAGGTGAGATGTGGCTGAGTGTGGGTGATTGTACAGACATGCCAGACACTTCCAGCCCTAGCATCCTTCTGAGCATCCTGAGCATAGTTGTGCTGCCAGGGTGCTCAGCAGGATGCTCGGGCTGGAAGTGTCCATACTGGGCTTCTGCACATCTGGAGAAGCGGGGATTCAGCCTCTGAGCTGGGCCACATGCCCCTCCCTGGGGTCTGGCGGTATTCCGTGGGGAAGTCTGTCGGAAAGAATAGTTAACGTGGTGCTGCCAGAAGACGGCTTCCCGCTGCTAATCAGCTCCCGGCAGGTTATCGCTTTCGCAACTGCCCGGCTTTTCGGAGAAAAGTGTCATTTATCGGCTCTTCACGGGGAAAACCTGGTAGAGATGCTCCGCGCCCGGGCTCGTCTCCGCCTGTCATGCAGGCGCCATCTAGTAGGAAAAGGAGAATAAGACCAAAAACCAAGGAAGGTGGATGTAGAAATGCAGTTTCTTTCTGGGAAAACTGTTTAATCCAGCACAAAGCTGCTCTGGGGCATGGTTCTGGTGCTGAGCCCTTGGTTTGGGGACTTGTAGCAGAATTCACTGCATGGCAAGTCCACGATGGATCTGGATTTATTGGATCTAAAAGTAGACTTTGACATAAAGAATTATTTCCAGGGAGCTCCTTGATAACATTGTCAGGGCTGAATTTGGTTTGTTAGCTGTATAGTTTAACTGCAAAACACTGGCTTTGGCTCTGGTGGGTTATAGATGCTCCTGTTTCCAGGACTAATGTCATCCCATCAGCTGGAGCTTTACTTACAGTTGAAAATCTCTCTCTTCCATGTGTGCATGTACGGTTTCACATCATGGAGGTATCCACTTTGGTCATATCTCACGATTTTACCACAAATCCCATACTGCTGTTGTCATCTTTTAACAGTCACATGCATTTTCACTGTGATTTCCCAACCCTATAGTGGTTTGCCAGGGAAGACCTCCCAAAATCAACCCCTCCCAGGGTGAAACAAAAAGGGNTGGGGGAAATCATGATTTCATGCCAATCTTGTGATTTTTAAGCAGTTCGGTTCTCCCTTTTCCATGTGGGGAGCTGATAATGCTGGATGTCTGTTATCTGCTGCACATGAATTCCCGCTGGCAGATGGGCTGTCCTCTGCTGTGGATACACGGATGCACACCCCCATGCAGCAGGTCCCTGTGATATGTGTGTGCTGTGGCAAGTCCTACTTGAGGCATGTTACCTTCTGGCTTTTCCTCTTCATTTCCCAGAATACCAAGAACGAGAAGTCAGGGATTCTGCAGTGACATCACCATCACTGGGGTCCAGTGGCTTCACCCTGCCAAGGACTGCACAAGCATCATTGCCCTTTGCCTAGAGCAGAACCTTAATTCATCTCCAATTTCACAGATAAAAGCCTGAATTAATTAAAGAAGAGAATAGAAACCACTTTGATTTCCAGAACACCGGAAACTCCTAATTATCACAGCTCCCAAAAGCACTGGTATAATTAAGGGGCTATTGCTGTTCCCACTGCAGACCCAGTTTTTGCAGGGATTTACAAATGGCACCTAAAGTTTTTGCTTTTGGTGAAATACAGCAGCTCAGGGCATGGATTCTGGCTCCAGGTACATCCCTGTAAATCAGCCAGAACACCACTGGAACAGTGTTTAATTCCCCCATGGATTTCTTATTAGAAATCCAGAGTCCCCAATGGCAGTGTGCTACAGACAGCGTCTGCTCTCCAATTATACTCTGATTATACAAAATAATAAAACTGGGGGACTTTTTTTTCTTGCCTTCTGGTCTTTCAGTCTTTGAAATACACTTGGGGGCTGTTTCTAGCTTTTTTATCATAACCAGCATTTATTAGTATTTAAAAAAGGTGGTGGAAACTGAATTTCTCACCTGATCTCTGGTCCTCTGGTTCCTGTAACCTTTCCAGAAGCGCTGAAAGCATCATAACGGCACTAATGGTGCAACAGCCAGATTTTGCTACAGCGTAAAAGTGGCAAAACACTCCTAAATGCAATAACTGAGCAAATCCCACAGGAGCACTTCCCTTGCAAATGCCAGGTCTGGTGGTCACTGGGCAGGGCAGAGTGGTCCCAGCTGCCTTTTGTGTCAGACAACTGGTGAGGTAAGGGTGTAGCTGACAATATACATTGCTAAGCTTTATCCTTGGGCTGCTGCAACTTTCCTGTCTTTATCCTGAAACAGGTTTAGATTAGGAAGAAATTCTTCACTGTGAGGGTGGTGAGGCACTGGCACAGGTTGCGCAACGAAGTTGAGGATGCACCATCCCTGTTAAAGGTGAGGTTGGATGGGGCACTGAGTAGCCTGCTCTCATGGAATGTTGTCCCTGCCCATGGTAGGAGGGTTGGAATGAGATGATCTTTAAAGTGCCTTCCAATCCAAACCATTCTGTGCCTCTCTATTCCATGACCCCTTTACTAAATGTTGTCTGAAGTCTGCCCACTGCCAATAGTTTTCTTGATGGGTGGCAGCTTCGCCACCAAGGGGCTCTTCTGCTCTCTGGGTCGTTCACAGCTGTACACAAAACTCCCAGAAATGTTCATTCCTTTTTTCAGCTGCCTTCCCCGTCTGTTGAATGGCCCTGGTTTTCCCCAGCTCCCCCCATCCTGACCAGGGGCAGTGTCCAGCTCCAATATCAAGCAGAGGCAGGTAACTGGTGGAAAACACATTTCCCCTCCCAGCAGTGTCTTTTTAGTAGCCATCACTTGTGTATGGGCAACACAGACATGCTTCAAGATCAGATGAAGCCATGGCTCTCCTCTTCCCCTGTTGCTGGAAATTGGTTTTGTTTAGCAAAATGTCACTAGCTTGAAAACAGAAAAAAAAAGAAAAAAAGAAATGTGAAAGGAACAAGTGCAAAATTTGCTTGTATTAGACATGCAGGGAAGCATTGGAAGTTAAGAAGATCACAGACAATTGAATTTAATTGAAAAATAAGATTAAACAGAATGAGACTTGAATATGAAGAGCTAATTTGAATTAAAGAAACAAGCTGATTGCCTGAAGAATAAAGGAGGAGGATTAAAATTATTTTATTTTGTATCTAGGTTCCAGCTCTGTTTATATCAGATAACTGATAAAAAAACCCCAACCACCACCCTCAAAGTAGTTTTACACTTGATGAAATTACAACTTTTTTTGAGATGGTCACAGTGCATAGGGAAATGGTTGATCTACTCAGTTGATCTCATGGGCTTAGGGGAGATTTGAAGTATGTATGGTAAAATGGGAGAGTTTGGTCCAAGACTTACGAACCGGCATCGTCTCAGGTACGAGGTAGATCTCAGGTAGCAAGGTCTGCAGTTCCCACCTTACGGGAAGGGGGAGCAAAACCCAAATCCCAGGGCAAACCAGGGGAGTCAGTGACAGGTGGACCCTTGCCTCAGGAAAGGAAGTGGAAGGAATCTTTCCAGGAATGTCAAAACTTGGTGCAAGTGGCTCTGAGCAGAAGCCACAGGGTCACGCAGCTCATGCATGGTGGTTGTGATTGGGCTCTGCTCCCACACCAGGTTCTGAAAGCAAAATGAGTAAGAAAATAGTTTTAGGGAAAATAAATAGTCTGTATTCACAGCACAAACAGGAAAATTATATACAGGCAAGTAGCACAAATGGGAAAAATAAGAGCTTAATTTACAGTGTTTTTCAGATTTAGAGGCATCTTTATTCCAAGGGAGTTCTCCTGAAAGTGGCAAAATGGTTTAGTGCATCCCCCTCCCCAGATTTCTTAATTTCCACTTGGCTTCTCCTCCCTCTGCTACAGCATATCCAGCCACCAGCACCCTCCTCGCCGCTGAACAGTCCCATTGGCAACGGTCAGGCTGTTACAGCTACATCCAGCTGCTTCCCACAGCTGGGCAGGATCCGTCCACAGTGGGATGGGCCTGTCTCGGAGCCCACTGGCTGACTGTTGTGCCAGGAGCAGCCGAGTGTGCCAGGTGCTGTGGGGTAGCCAGCAAAGGTCACTTCCAAGTCACCCTGTGGCGTGGCTGGCCGGGGAGGGAGCTGCGGGCACAGGAGCCGGCACGGCTTGGCACAGGGCTTGGCTGTGCGAGCCAAGGGGGCTATCACAGCCCTCATCCTGCCGATGGGGATGGGGAGGAGGCAGGTCATGGGCTCGACCCTTTCCAGATGATAATTTTGACATTTTGTTGTCGCTTGAAAATTTTGAGATATGAATAAATGCAGTGGTGGTGCTCGTTTGTACTGACTGTTGCTGCCGGACTGGGGTCTGACTTAAATGTGATTTTAATGTGTATTTAATGGGTACAGTGGTCGTTCGTCCCTGTTTCCAGCTGCTGCACACCCTGCACTTCTTCACTGCACACCTGAGCTAACCAAGTCTCGCCCATCCTGCTATACACTTCATTCCCAGCCTCCCCTCACCTCCTCCAGAGTCCTGACCAACCAGAATCTGCTCCATCCATCTCCCATTCCGAGAAAACAAAGACAGGGACATATTTCCTTCAGCACTCCATGGAAAAGCTTGAGCATGGTAGTGCATGTCCTGCAAGCAGGTCTGGTAGCACATCCCAGAGCAGGGCGATAACCTTCCTCACGCCCCAGAGATTATACTCTGCCCCAATATTGCTTGGGGATCTCATTTCTGAGCAAAATCCAGCTGTGGTTTCATTAAGGAGGCTCTTGCTCCTTGTGCTCAATATTTAATTTAGCACAAGTGTGTGTGTTGAGTTCAGGGTGTTGATTAACCATGACTCCAAGATAGAGGGAAATTACTAATATGGGAAAGTGCAGTCAGTATTTCATGGCAAAGAGTAATTGAGCTAACAGTTGACATATGGAGTTGTGTGGGCAAACTAATTAAATTTTACATCTTCCCAAGCATTTGTGAGTTTTATAAGCGTTTGATTTATATATTAATTAAACCTCAGAGTGAAATAAAGAGGACATAACTATTTATACTGCAAATGTGTCCATCAGGAGGAAGAGTTTTATGTATTTTCAAGCAGATACTAAAGTGTCTCTGTGAGTCCCCAGCTCAGCTCAGTGGTGACAGAGTAGGCTGGGACCACGTCCCATCCCAGGAAGTTGGTCATGCACTGGCACAGGGTGCTGAGCATCCACCCCTTGGCATGCTGCTGGACAGCCCTTCATCTCCTATAGTGTCTATTCCTCCTCTTCAACATCAGGAACAAGCTCTGTGCTGCCCAGTGGTTTGACATCTCCCTGGTGGGCTGCAGAGCCCAGGTTTCCCACTGGTCTGGGTGCTTTGCAAGTAGCTAGTGAAAAAGCTGATAAATGATTTAAATATTTATCTGGCCCATTAACAAGGCACTAGAGGTGGTTATGGCATGTCCTGGGATGACCTTGTTGAGGTTTTCTGGAGTTGTCTTATTTACATTATTTCACATCTAAAGGGAACTTGCATTGTGTGTATTTGCAGCTGGACAGAAGGACACCCAGAGCATTTGTGGTGGTCAGCATCATTTTCAGCCTGGTTGATGCTCTGATGCAAAGATGTTCCTGAAATTATAGGATTGCCCCTCAGGATTTGCACCCTGGGATCTTGGGCCAGGAGCCATTTCTGCAACTGGGAGAAGGTGGTATTTGGGTTCAGTGACAGTGACATGTCCTAAAGTGTCCAGCCCTGGCCCTGATTTTTTCCTTTAGGTTGTCAGTGCATCCCCTCTGCTGACACATCTGTCTGTGGAGCACACATCTCCAGGGCTGTTTGGGTGAGCCTGGAGGCCAGTGCTGAGCTGATGTTGGGGAAGTCCTTGGAGGTGCAGGGCTGGCTGGAGGTTTCTGGCTGTGCTGGGATGATCTGTGAGGCTTTTTTTGGAGCAGAAACACCGCATTTTGTTCTAGGTCTGAGTGATTGGGCTGCTCCTACCTGAGACAGTCTGGCTTACTCCTCCAGTGACTGTTTCTGCTGCTTTCTGGAGCTGCTCCTGCCAAGCTGCCAAACTGCCCCTTACCATCATATATGTTCTATTCCCGGGGTTAGGATGCCTGTAAACCCTTCTGATTCCAAAATAAATAAAATAGAGAAGAGTTTCTATTCTGCTCTGCAATGATACTTCCCAGCAGCACAGGCAACAGGGTTGTGCCATAACCCTTGCACCCATTTCTATACCCTGACTCCAACATCTTGATGATGCTAAAAAATAAATATATCCTTCATATTTCTTATTATTGATGTGTTATTTTTGCCTCTTTTGAATGGAGAAACAGGAGCTGTTTTTGTCAGCAGTGATACAGGATTCAGAAGACATTAGGTTTTGGTAGGAAAATGGAATCACAGCTAAAACATTGGTATTAAAAGTCCCTTAAATTTAGTAAACTATTCATAACAGGTACACAGCTGATATTCATATCTATCAATACTATGAAATAGATGGTAGCTATATTCTAGGAGTCATCCCATGTGCCACCTTTCTGTCCCACCTGGCCTCTGGGGACTCCATCAATCTTGTGAGGACCAACGATTCCTGTTCATGGTGTCAATGACAAATAACTTGACCCATCGAAGAGAAAAAATTACAAAAACTTAGTGTTTGTGTGCAGCGTAATTTAGAAGCTGTGGGGACAGGAGCAACCAGGACCAGATTGGAATGAAAATGGGAGGAAAAGAGGGGCTGATTCTTAGCGTCAACTACTTTTAAGATCTGAGGAATTGTAGACTGTCTTAGCCAGAAACCTTGGGGGAAGCAAGATGCACATGGCACACATGGCACACTCCATGTCATAGGCACAGGGGGACTGTGCTGCCTCCTGCAATATTGCATGTTGAACTGGTCCCTCAGCTCATTGTTTATGCAATGTCTCAAACCCTGCAAATATGCAGTCCACTGCCAAATATTTCCTGTGGGCTCTGCCCTGGCTATGAAGAAAGACTCACTATGTGAGAAGCAAACACCTACTGAAGCCTATGCCCATCCAGCTGGCTGTGATTGAAAGGAATTCATGGTGCAGGGACAACCTTATGGAAATCAAAGCTACCTGGGAGCTGGGAGAAAATCAGTTTTTGCTACAAGTGCATGTTGGTGTTTGGAGGAGACCAGGAGCTAATCCACCACCAGTGATTGAGTATCCATAATTAAATCGCTGACAGTATCTGTAGTAGGACTCAGAATATTGATGATCCCTCAAAAACCTTGGGATAAGCATGCCCTTGCTGAGGATAACATCACCCATGGTCAAACAGACCGGCATCACTTAACCACATGGGATCTCAAGAATATTCAGTTACAAACACACCACCACATTTTCCCTGCCATTTCAGCCTGACTATTAATACACCCAGGAACACCTCACATCTCTGTACACAGCACTACATTTCATTGGCATTTTTGCTCTAGTGTTAGACTACAGTGTGCCATCAGTTTGTGCATTCCTCATCTGCAAAGCAGTGTAGCTAATACAATGCAACCAGCACAATGAATTTTAATTTCATATGATAACAGGACCTGCAGATCTCTCTCCCCATGGTATTAAACCAGAGTATGAGAATAGGGTGCTTTGAAAACAGCCACATGCTGTGTGATGGAGGGGCAGAGCTGGCAGATCACCTTGAGACAGGTCTGACTTGATGGATGCTGCAGTATCAGAAATCACCCTGAGTGGTCAAGTAGTCAGTGGGGGCTTTTGTGTAATGTCACAGGTAGAATCAATAACGAACCTAGGGGACTAAACAACGTAAAATCTAAGCAGCCAATGTCCTCTGCTGCCTGACTTTGAATGGACAAATGCAAGGCTGTTCTTGGGTGTCCTGCATAAGTGCTGCTTGTCCTGTGGGAGCAGGTGCCCAGGCCAGTGCTGCAGTCCTCAGGGTTGGGGTTCTGCAGGAGATAGGGATGCCCGTCCTGGGATCTCTCTGCTCCTCAGAATCCCTCAGACCTGGTGGCCTTGCTTGACTTCCTCTGCCCCTAGCTGCTTTCAGAAAAATGGGGACTAGAAGAGATCTGTTGCTCCAAAATAACATATATATAGGAAGTGAAAGGTCAAGGCTTCTTTCAGAATAATTTTGCCCACAGCATCAGAAAATGTAAGGGACAAAAGACTCATGTGATGATCAGCCACTGATCAGCTCCAGGTAGTGCAGCTCTGGCCTTGAGCAGGCTTCTGGTTTCTATTTCCTCTCTGGTTTTCACAAACTGGCCTTGCAGACCTCACTTACTGAGAAGACCCATGTGCAATTTTAAAGATGCTGTTAGCTGCCCCTGTTCCTCCACAATCCTAATGTGAAATCTGTCATTGCACTCTATCAAATGTGCCTTTCTGCCTGCATCCTGTATGAGCTCCAGAATGCTATTGATAGGCAGGATAGCCACGACAGTCTTGAGGAAATTTGTGATCTGGTCCTGGCATATTTGACAGATAACACTTGAAATACAAATGTCAAAACGCATTTAGGTTTTTTCCCTTTTCTAACTCACCCTGAAGAAAATGCAAATGCTTTTTGACAGAATCAGTTCAGGAGCCTCCTCCAAGCCAGGCCTTGAGTGTTAGGAGAATCTGCCTCTTAAAGCCATATAGATCCACTGCTGCTGTATAAAAAAATATTCTTTACCCTGAGGTAGAATTACTTAAGAAAATCCTGACATGATTAGACACCATGCTCTTCTGAGAAAAGAGTAACTATACTATTAAAGGATAACTGAGATGCTGCATAAACTGACAGTATTTAAATTACTTGATATCACAGTTCTGAAACGTCATCTGACATGGGGGCACAAGGAGGGACCTGAATATTTTCTGAGTACCACTGTGCAGCTATTCCATAGCCTCAATGTGTTCAGCTGGAAGCACTTGCAAGGGCTGCAACTACCCTTGACCTGCTGACGTGGGATATATTTAGGCTCTGGGTTGGTAAAATTTTTAAACACAGGCTTGAAAAAATTACAAAAATTAACAAATAAATAAATAGAAATTTTTGCATGTGCTTTAGCATGCTAGAAGTCCTCTTGCCTTAGAACAGTATAATGATGTCAGTTAAATGATTATCTTGTAATGCCTAAGAGCCTGACTCCACCATTCTGTTCAGTGATGCAGTTTAAACACAAAGCCAGGGTCTATAGTTACATGCAAATATCATGAAGTTCAAGCTTAAATCAGAATAATTTGGGGTAAACATAGTGTGTTAAATAATACTCCATGCATGTAAATAATCATACATCATTAATGTAGAACCCTTCAGACTTCAACCCTTAACCACAGCAGGCAGAAGGGCTAAGCCTGGAGCACATGGATAACCACTGCCCTCGCTGGTTTGTGCAGGTTTTGAGGGGCAGTATGAGTATTTTGTGTTAGCTCAGAGCTTGGATACAACCAGCTTTGATAGCTCTTGGGAATATGTGTGATTAACCAGCCCAGCCACAATATGTCACCAGCACTCCACACAAACAGCTCCGGTACTGCGGGAGAACGGGGCCTCTGCGCCAGCAGAGAGGGAAAACATCTCATCCTGTGGCCAGAAGAGGGAAAAAGAGGATCAAAGGACAGGGAAGACAGGAAGATGATAAGAGAGAAAAAGGAGATTCCTGGAAAAATGATTGCAGGGAAGGTGAGATTAGTAGCAGGTCCAGTGGAGATGCATGAGAGCAAGGAGAGGAGCCATCCCAGTCCCCGGGATGGGCTGGCTCCCTAACACTGGGTTTTGCAGGCTGTAACTTAAAAGCACTCATTCCTTCAACTTTGTTTTCCATTTTAAAGGATTGTTTCTCCTCCTGATCCTATTAAACCTTGCCTTCAGAACTGAAACCACTCAGTACAGTGATGAATTCCCATTCCCTGTGCTAGATTGAGTAGTGGGGGTGACAGAGCCAAGCACACATGGCACTTGTATTGCAGAGCAGATGTTGCACCTGAGAGCAGGCTGAGACCCTGGGAGTCCTTTTCTTTGAGGCCCAGGGATCCCCAGTGTCTGAATGCGGATTTAGGTCCCCTTCCCTCCCCTCCCCTCCCTTCAGGAGGCTGAAAGCCATGCTCAGCACCAAGCAGTGGGTATTTACCAACAGAAATGCTCTGTCAGAAATAAAATGCATGGAAATAAGAGAGCCTTGGCAGCTACATGCAAGTGTAAAGAAAACACATCCCAGTGCAATAAGCATGGAGCCCTGATAGAGCACGACCTTTGTCAGGGGCTAGTAATCATTCTTGGCAGAGTTTGCTCATGAGGATTAGGAAACGTGGGTAGCCCATTAACCTGTGCTGCTCAGGATCCCCCTGGCTGAGCATCATGAGCACAGAGTGGCTGAAACAGCCCTCATGGCTTGGGGTCTCTCAGCACTGACAGGATTCAGAGAATTCACTCGAGTTCTCACGGATTTGGAATGGAAGGGATTATATGCAGCCCTTTCCAGCCCTGTAGTGCAGCTCCTTCTTTCCCTTCATGGCCCTGGCAAAGGCACCAGGTCCCGTTGCTGCTTGTCCAAATGGCCAGGGAGTCGGTCAGTCCTTCTGCAGATGCCTGGAGCTTTGTGGAGCCCAGCTCTGTGTGTTTGCATGACCACATTATATATGCTGGTACAATTGGAAACACAGCTAGGGTGATCACTAGGCATTGCCTGGGATTTAAGAAAACATAATGTATTCAGAAACAGAAAAGAGGATGTGTCTCTGTGTGGATTTGCTGTCTTGATGCTATTGGGTTAGACATCTTTAATTCCGAATTTATAGGATAAATATACAGTTCATCTATAGATGTGCATTAGTGTGTTCAAAATATACCACTTTGTGCCTTTATATGGGGAGCAAAGCTGTGGGCAGAAAGGAGAAAACGATTTCTGTCAGACACTTACAAGCTCAAATCAGCTTGCCTACTATACAGATTTAGGGATGTTGAGGAAATTGCGTGTGATTTGGTGAGAGGTGTGATGTCAAAGTACAGTACTCAGCACATGTAATACAAGGGAGTCTCACTGGAAAGTGAGGATCCTGTCAGCCCACCCCAGGAGAGATGAAATTCCCAGGATACCCAGAAGCAAGACTGAGGTCTCTTTGTAGCTGGAGGTGAATTTAGCCAAATTTATCATGCAACGTAGCCTGAGATATGTAAAAGGGTGTTATGGCTCTATTTTGGTAAGAAACTCTTTTTCTCTAGCATGAGCTACTAAATAAAATTGTTTACTGAATAACTAAGTGGACACAGTAAATGAAAACATAGGGCTATTCACACTTGATCCCAGGCACCTGATTTAAAGGCTTTGTATCTGAGTGTCTCTGTCTCTGCAGGTGGTAGAAAGATGTTCCCCAAGAGCACAGCAGTGAAGTGGGTGCTTTAAATTATCCTCCTTCTTCCCCTCACTCTGCAGAGACACTGGTTGCATGTGATCCCTGGAAGGAAAAAAGTCGCTTCCTTGGTATCCAGGTGGATGCCCTGGTTTCACAGTTTCTGAACTATTTTTAGTCGTGTGCACTCATCCTGACACCCAGCCCTCCAGCCTGCCTGCTGTGTCGGGCTTGGCTGGTGAGTGTGATGGGGTGTCTGACATGAGCTCGGGGGGGCTCAATGCTACCACAGTAAGGACATCAGCCCAGGAGCAAAGCCAGCTTCTGGCTGGCTCTGCCAGAGAGGTAAAAACAGAGCTTAATACAATGGTGTGTGCAGCATGCCTGGGCCAATTAACCTCGAAAAGGATTACTGGTGTGACACTGGGATGCATCTGTGACAAGGTCAGCCTCTGATGGCCACTGTGTAAGGCTGATGGTAATATGCAAAGCATCCTAAATCGTCAATGAATAAATAAAAGCAGGAGCAAGAACTCTCTGCTGGTGATTAAAACATTTAATTTAGCATTGATTTAAGGTCAACAACTCTTTAGGAAGTGGGGAGAAGGAGAGGAGGATTTGGGGCCAGGGTGCCTGCACTGGCCCTGCCATGGGTGCTGGGGATGTGGGGTGGGAATGCCAGTGGTGCAGGAGGCACAGCTTCCCACGAAGGTTTATAAGGAGACCCCGAAAGATATTGCTGTGCTAAAGCAAAGCATGAGCCAGATTGCACAGATGAAGAAAAGGCAATGACAAATTCGAAGTGCTTTGTTTCTCTTTTTATATATGTGTTGAGGACGGGTTGTGCAGCTCAGCTCTCACTGCAGAGCTGTCTCTCAAAGGGAGCCTGGAGCAGCTCCATGTACGGGCTGTGACGTGCGACCGGTGCTGCTGCCAGCCTTCGGACATGTCACGGTCCCCTGAGCAGCCATACAGGGGTTTTGCTTGCTTAAAACAATGTTCAAGCCCAGAAGTTCTCCACTGCTGGCTCCACAGCAGGATTCTGTCTTTCTGTGGCACCTTGCAACTACCACTGGTGAATGGTGTTTACCTGTGTCCAGCTCCCTCACACCTGGGGCAACTTTTTCTGTGCCCTTTCCCCTCACTGACTACCAATGTGACAGGAGGCCAAAATACAGAGGGGTTTGGACCATAAAACTTTTGGGCCTTTCCTCCTTGGAGTTCTTCTGTCAGCTGTGTCCCACCTCTGTCTCCTGGGTCTGCCTGACTGTGGGGCTGACCATGACCTCGTGGAACTAAAGTGGTCTGGTCACTGCAGCAGCATTTGTTTGTAGTTTTGTTTTTTGGGTTTTTTAAAAAAATTTCACCTCCTAATTTTTTCATTGTTGCAAGAGAGTGGGTGTAGAAATGATTAAGCACTTAAGTGTTCAGATCTTAATTTTTAAAATACTGCCTTGGAAAAGTCTTGTCTGACTCTCAGATTTTGGGATTCTTTTAAGTTTTTCCTGTTTCTGCATCATTAGACCGATTAAAGCTGTTTCTCACTTTGATGCTGAGGGGCCTAAACCAAGATTTGTTAGGTATGTACATCCCCCCTGCTGAGGGAACTGTAACTGGAATTGGACCTGTGTTTGCCCTGAGGACAAGGGCAGTTTCACCTGTCACACCTTCACCTCTCCAAACCCACAGGCAAGGCACATGGAAAAACTAAACACTGAGATTTGCCCCTTCATGTTACAGTACCTACAAGCAAGCAGCCATAGCAGGACCACAATGCAGCCCATCAGGCAGGATGTTCATGGAGAGGGGGCCAAATAACCCAACAGCATAAATTGCAGCACAAATCAGTGCCTGGGGGTTGGAAAGAGCCAAAGGCACTGGTTACACCCCTCTGTGGACTGCTGTTCCAGCGCAGTGATGTCCTATGCTTTGTTATTCCTCTGGCTGTACTCCTCATGTACACTCTCCAGTGCTATTACAGCTGCTGGTAAAAGCCCTGCTGCTGTGCTTAGGTTTTGTGTTGATACTTTTCCCCCTTGAGTTCCTTGGGAAACTCCACCCTGACTTTCAAAATGGATTTGGTGTGTCACTTTTGGGAGACAATTTCATCAACACCAGCACTGGGAACCTTGGCAGGTGGAGGAAGAACACATACCTTGCTGTGGAGGCTGAAGGGGGATAGATAATTCATGCATGGGTGAATAAGTCAATGTGACTACAAAATATATATGTTCACCCAGTATAGATGAATATCCAATAGAAATGGGAGGAAGGGTCAGGGATTGAGGTCCTTGTGCTGCAGAACCTTTATCCCAAGTGCCCTCACAAGAGTCACTTAGTGATGGGATTTGGTGTTCACAGGGTCATGGTCACTGCCTTAATTGAGGCAGGTCCCTGCCTTGGCATTACATGTCCTGCAAAATACTGTTAGAGTCTAAAATTGTGCATGGTGAATAACAAGGATGGTACTGAAACCAAGAAATCAAAGGAGCCTGGGAGCAGAGCAGCTGGGAAAAGATGGACTTGGCATGAGGATCTGATCTCACATCTTTGAAACAGCCGAACTTCATTTTTACACCATGTTGTGCACAACTGGTCTGTCAGATCAACAAGAAAAGCCCACTATATCCTTTCAGCACCTTTGTTTTGCATATTTTGTTGTTAATAGGGACAAGAATTGAAGAGGGATTTTGTGGTGGCTCTGCAGGCTCAGCAATGCTGCTTCTGCAGCAACAAGCCCATTACATCCCCGTGTGGGGCTGTACCACTGCGCCAGCTGCAATCCACAGGCAATTAAAACTTCTCAGTAGCATGGATGGATCACTTATTACATTTCCCACCCTCTTCTTTACCATATTTATGTCTCTAAAGCAGGCAAAACCAGCTTTTGCAGAAGCCCTGAAAGGGAGTTTGTAAAAGCCATCTCGCCGTGCCGTTTGTTTAAATGTGTTTGTAGTGGAATGCCGTGGGTGCTGGCAAACTTCAGGGTTGGGAATCCTCCAGGCATCTCTCCTAAATGACACTTTCAAAGTCAGTTCTACATATGCACCACATCAGACACCATTTAGAGAGCACATGTAAGATCCTGGTTAAAAGAATCACATTTACTAATATTTTCCCTCTGTTTATTCTGGGTCAATGTGCATTATAGAAGAGATGACTGTGTTGCACAGTTTGATGAGATAATGGCAAAGGAAGAACAGATGAGTTCAGAGAGATGGGAGATAGGAGATGCTGAAGCAATTTTGTGGAACAAGGTATGATTTGCATCATTCAAAATAAATGTGAAAAGTATAACTGAAATGGTGGAAGCTGAACAAATCTGAATATGCTATTTTTTTTTTGTGGCAAAGCATTATTTTCAGCTAACATTGATCTGATTTGAAAGGCAGTTTCAGTGGAGTGAAGAATAAATGAAATATGAACATTGTTTTCAGATTTCTCTGTGATACAGAGTGATGTAGAAATTAATCCTTACCCTGTTCTAAGCAATGCAGACTGTGATGTCTAGTTGAGATCTCTAAACATGATAAGATTATGGTTTGCATTGGATTATAATTTTATTAAACAGTAGCTCTTTGGATGGAAGTTTTTCAGCCTGCGGTTGGTACAAATGGGCTTATTCTATATTTTCTTATATGTAGCAATGCAAATTTTCATCTAACAGAATGCAGTTATTCTTGGGAATAAGTTTAGAGAAATTCAAGTAATTTACCTACATTATAGGAGTTGCTATAGGTGGTGTGCCTAGAAGAAACTCCATTCTTTGGAGTGGAAGCTCCAAGTTCAACAGCAGGGATGCTCTCCAGGCAGTATTGCCCCTATTTACAACTCCAGACTGGGTGAAGAGATAAGCCTAAAAAATTTCAGTTCCCACATGCATCACAGAGAACCAGGGGAGCCCAGCAGTTCTTTCCTGAGGGGTTCTGCCAGAATCCAGCAGAACCTCTGTGAGTTGTGTGCACCACTCTGGAGGGTGATGGGAGAGACCTCTAGTAACCAGGCTTTCCTGATCCCTGCCCATCCCATTGGGACACTGGGCACAGCCTGGGGACTGTTTCCTGGTGCCCTCCATACTCCTGGGGTGTATGCAGGAGGGAAGGGCTGGGATGCTGTTGTAGGGAGATGTGTGGAGTGCAGGGATGAAATTGTTAAATGAGAGTTCGAGGTTAGATTTGGTGTAGGGGACAGACCTCAGCAGTTCTGGACACAGTGGGGAGAGGTGCAGAGCCTGAAGATCTGGGATTAGAACTGGGGTGGAGATGGAGCAGAGGATGGAGGAGGGAAGACATGAGTAAGACAGAGATGGGGTAAATGGCATGCAATGAAGGGCAATGCCAAAGAAAGCAGAAGTGGCCTGCTGCAGGTGGAGGAAACTGTTCAAAAACCTGTTAGAAAACACTCCTCCAAAGCCTGGAGCTAGCCTTAATTTGCCTTAGCTGGAGAGAGCAGGGAAACCCACTGAGAAGGCTTGGGTCCAGTCTTTTTCTAGGGCTGGTTCTCCAGCAGGATGCACCATGTTTGGCTCACCACCATCCAGAGCGGCAAAATCTGGGCTCTGGGACCCCAACTCCACCTCCTGCTGGCTGCCCCCACCCTGAACCCTGAACTCTCCCTGCCCCATGGAACTAGGACAGTTCCTCATCAGGGAGCTTTAAAAATCTTTTGCTTTTAAAAAATCAGAGCTAAAACCACAGTGTTTCACTTCAAATTCATTTCCAGGGGCAAGGTCTCCAAAGGCCAGAGACACTCTGCCCAGCACCATTTGATTTCCTTTTGCATTAGCATAACATGCTGGGATTTGGGCTGATGTGCAAGTTTCTTTGAGAGGACCTCAGCCTCCATCGGTGCTGTTTTGCCTGGTTTTGGGTAGCAGGCTGGGAAGCTGGAGGCAGTGGGGAGCCAGCCCCAGTTGCTCTCTGCCAGCCATGCAGCAGTGACTTTGGGGAGCAGTTGAAGCAGATGAGGTGGTGCCAGAAAGCACCAGAGCAAAATTTGCTGGAGCTCATTTATTGTCACCTCCAGTTAGTCACCCCAGCTGACCTCAGGGGCGTATTTTAAGGTTGCATTCATTAGTGTCTGTAAGAAATTAAGATGCTTTAGTGCTACAGCTGCGGAAAAGTACAGGATGAGATTTGCGTGGGATTTAGATGCACCGAGTAAGATGTGTAGACTGATGAAGAACAGAAGCCTGTTTTCCAATGGATTTGTGCATTTTTCCCCCTCCATTTTCCTCCTTCCTCTGCACTGCAAACACCACCCTGTGTGTGACACTCCTCATGGCTGACTGTAAAGTGTCCTCCTTGGCTGGCCTGTCCTGCCAGAGATGGTATAATCCTTGGGGAGACTGTCTCCTCTCACCAGAGCACAGATTTATGCTTCTCTGATTTTCATTACATTTGTAGGAACAAAAATTTTTGACGGGCGTTGTCATAGTTTGGTTGAAGCTGTGAGTATGGGCCTTACCCACCGATGGAGAGACAGTGTGGTTACTAAAGCATCATCTTTTCTTTAGTAGCCTGGATAAATATCCTGCAGGGAGTAAGCACCATCCTGTCCTGCAGGGAGGCCAGGAGAGCCCACCATCCTCAGGGAGTGCTGCATCTTACTGCTTGCACACAGGCAAGGATGTGAGAGTGTTACTTTGATGTATATTTAATGTAACACATACAACAAAATTAAGCAGCAAATTTTTTAATGTTCTTCATTACGTCTTTTTCTTCTCATTTTTTGCTCATCCTTAGCATGATTTTGGGGTCAACTGATGCCACAGTGCTGGTACCCCTTCAACAGAGTCACGTAGTTGATTTTGGATTGGGCCCAGTGACTTCAAATAATTTTACTCCTGATGTAAACATGAGCAGAATAGAGCTGTGAAAGTTTATAAATAACAAGAGTTAGGTTTTCACTAAATCTATAGGGTTTTTTTTCTGGCATTCACCTCGCATGAATTAAGACATTCCCATAAATAAAAAGAAAACTTAATAAGCCTCAGAAAGGTTAGACTGTTTCCACTGGATTTTATGCCTGTTGCATAAATCCTACCCAAGTAATTCCTTGCTTTGTGTGGACATAATTTTTTTACAGTATAAATTCCATTAACACATTCATGCCATATGTGCCATATATTAAAACAAGCAGCCTTCTGCATCCCCAGTAAATCACTAGCATTAATGCCTGCTTCCCAGTTCCATCAGCACGGATTTGGAGGGGTAGCATGATGGTGGGAGGTCCCATATGGAGCGTCAGGGCTGCGTTCAGCTGCAACGCCAGCTTGTCTGGGTTACATCCCTGGTTGTAGTGACATCCTGCTATGATAAAAAGATGATATACTTGCTGTGATCCCAAAATGAAGAGACTGGACCCATCGCATTGGCCCTTCCCCTTCCTTTTCTCCTTCCCCTTCCTCTTCCCTCTCACTGCATCTCAGAAAGCTGCTGTGTGTGAGAAGGAAAGATGGATGGGTAAAATAAATGTTTCCAGTTTGGACTTTTTGGCGCTCCAGCCTCTAAACACCTACAAGCTGGGCAAACGTGTGTGGTTGAGCAACAGATCATACTCTGTCTCCTGTAGGAAAAGGTTTGCATGCCCAACCATGTTTTGTGGCACTAAGGCCCAAGATCATCCACGTCATGGCAGATGCCTCAGCCATTCCCCATTCAGAGAGCGTTTTCTGTGAAAATGTTAAAGTTTACACTGATAACCTGGTGTGCAAAGAATTGCTTTAGTTTCCACATGTTCTGAATATCCTGAGAATCGGTAAAAGAAAATGATCCTCTTTATCCTAATCAAAAGTAATTAAAAGTACACTTAAATAGAGCACAAATCTGTCAATTCCAAATGCTTTGCACGTATAAACAGCACGAGTTCTTACTAACTCTTCGGCTCCAGAAGCAACAGCAGAGCCCATGTTTTTCTGTCACAGGTGCTTTGCAAACATACAGTCACAGCCTATCTGGCTGGAATACTTTAGTTTGATAATGGTTGTGAAGATTAAAACCCCATAAAATAAGATCAAGTCGCTTGCCACAACCAGTGCCATGATTTAGCACTTTTAAAAATTGTTTTACTTTGTACAGCAGGAACAGTGCAGAATGCCATATTCTCAGTTACTTTGCCTTGCAGTCTTGGAGTTATGCCTTTTACTCATTCACTTCACATAACTATATCCTTGCCATTTTTCCTTCCTTTGGACAGAGCTCTTGGCTTTCAGACAATTCCTGCAGACCCTGCAGCAGTTGTGTCACCATAAGATGTGTCACTCAGACTGGGAGCAGTCAGGTTTGAAAACCAAAGAGCTGCCTGACTTGCATCCTAGGTGGAGCAGACAGTGAGTGAGCAGACAGTGAGAGGGATGTAGACAGATGATGTCCTTTGTCTTAAGCAAGGCTTAATGCAGTTAAAACCAAGCCTTAGATATAGCTCTTGATGATGCTGGTAATAACTACTTGTTTGGAACTTCTTGGAAAGAATGGTCATCTCATTTTGTGATAAAACAGGTTTGCAGAATGAATGCTCTCATTTTCCTAGATGAAGTTTGATAAGGAAGGAGGTACCTTTTTCTTTTGGGTAAAAATTTAATTAGATTGTTAATTTCTTGGTACAGGATCTGTCTTTTGTTGATGATTTTGCATAGCACTTTTGCACAAGAGGGTGATAATGCATGACAAGCTTCCTGGCAGCTCCTAAAACATGCAATGTTCATATGATACAGGGATAAGTGATAGTCAGCACATGCTTCTTTTTGGCAAGAATTGGTTGTGTCACACAAATATAATTTTCTTCTTTGCGTGTGTAGCAAAGCAGTAGGTACCATATATCTCGACTTTGAAAAATCTTTTAACTCTGTTACACAGGATATTCTCAGAAGGGAACTAGGGAAGACTGTTCCTAACATTGCAGGAACATCCAAATCATTGTGGGATGGGTACATCTAGGTCTGGTACTATTTAAGTCACTAGTAAAGGCACTGATATTGGGATAGGGAACACTTATTAAACTTACAAGCACACGGTAACAGCTGGCAGGCTGAAGGAGAGGCTGAGAAGTCCAAATAATAGTAGCAAATCAAGGACTGCATGAGGAGACCAGAATGTCATTCAGCAGGGACAACTGGGAGGTGACTCAGGGTTGTACAGGGGGCTGATTGGTCTTTGGAGAGGGATTTGTGGGTGATGGGATTCACCAGCTGGATAGGAGTCAACAGTGATGTGCTGTTAGGAAATAGATGAACAGAATGGTGTTGTCAAAGACTCCTGTGACCGGTCTTGAGCACTGCACATCAAAAAAGAGTGGACCATGGGAGAAAGTCCAGGGGGGAACAGTGGGAATGATCAGAACACTAGAAAAAGAACCACAACAGTGATGAAGAAATGTCAAATGGACTGACCTTCTGGAACGTGAACTGGCCAAGGGATAAGGTGGTAAGTGTCAAGTGTGTGAAAGGCTGCCACAGAAAGGGAGGGAATCACCTGCTTTCTCTGTCTATGATGGATAAGATGAGGAATTGGAGGCTTAAACCACAGCAGAGAAATTAAGGTCAGATACTAGAAAATGTGGTTTTGGCTGCTAGAGATTATGAAGCATTGCAACAGATTTCTTAGGGAGGTTAAAAGGTTTCCATCCCTGGAAAGCTTTCCATGCATTAAACATCAATCATGCCCAAAGGCAGAGAAAGTGGTGGAGGACTCACCTTCTCGAGATGCCACTGACCTTCTGCTACTGTGAATTACAAGAAGCTGGCCTTGCAATAAAAGCAGTGGCAAAACAAACAAACAAAAATATTCAGGTTTAGATCCCAAGTGTGGCAGATTTCTTTCGTGAACCTGCCCAGACAGGTGGCAGTGTCTATGAAGCCACCTGAACCTTGGAGTCTGTTTACAAGAAGGCTTGTTTCTGTATTCTAGGAATTCTTAGATTTTTAGAGAAATAATGTCTGTTGTTACTGTTTGAGGTCACCATTGAGGACCCATTCTCAGAACAGGATTATGGATGTCACTTGAAATCAGATCCGTAGTAGTAAACTTTTTATTGATGAAAAAAATGGCAAGACACCGGTGATGTTACCTTTTCTGTCTAGAATGAACTAAAATAGACAGATTTAATATTTACTTCATCTACAACTTTGTCTACAGATCATAGTTACAAGAGCCAGCAGGCCTCAGACCTATCACACAGGGTGGACACTTCTGGCTCACAGAAGTCCATTAACTCACACCAGGCTTTTCTTCCACACCACATAAGGCATGGAGAGTGGCTTGCAACCCTGCTGCCCTTGGAGGGAGGGGACCAACCATTCCTTCTGTCATTGCTTCTCCTTCTTCCGTATCCCTGTGGTCTGCAATTGGCCCTGCTGGCTTAGGAAGAGATGGTTGGAGGTGAGCACTTCAGGAGGGCTCTCCTCCTCCTTCCACCTGTTTTTCATTCCTTGAGTCACTGGCTCTAAGCCGTAAGCAGTGACGTGACAGCTGAGTCACGGACGCACCACCTGGATGCTGTCAGCATCAATCTCTCTTATAAGGATCATAGAAGAACAAAATAGAGAAGACTGTTTCGGCTTCTCATTCGTCTTCCTGCCAGCGGGGTACCAAGCCCTGCAGTGCAGTCTCTGGCTTTGCCCAACCTTGCTCTCAAAATCCCAGGCAATGGGCTTCCACTGCTCTTCCCCAGGAACCATTCTGCGATTCAATAAACATCATTTCCAAGGAGAGCGCTGGTTTCCCATAATTATTATTTAGTCTAACTTTTACTTACGTGAGCAAATAGCTTCTTACTAATACCTACATGAGAAGGGCTTTTTTTTGTCTTGTGAAGAAATTCAGTAAACTTGCAAAACTGGAGATTAAATGTTTTATTTGTCATCTATTTAACAGCTTTAAGAATGCCCCTGCTGCATGCATTGTTCTACAGAGCAGATGAAAAAAAAACAGAGATGAAGTCCTATGCCCTGAAGAGCTTACACTTTTCATTTAAGCAAGCTACAGTGACTGAGAATGACAAGTAACGAGAAGGCAGGACAAGAGTCATAAGAGAAAGGTCAGGATGTTTCTAAATAAAACCTATTGTCATGCTTTTAATTTTGGTTTGTCTTGAAGAGTTATCAGACATGGCTATGTATTTTTGGGACAATTTCACCACGTTTTAATTAAACAATTTTTTTTAATCTCACAAACCCATCTTGCCTACTTTGGTTTGGTGATTATTTAAAGCTTTATTTTACAGAAATCCATATTTTTCTCTCACAGTTACTCTTTCACTCAGCCTAACGAGGCTTTTGCAAAAACAATTCAGTTAGTCTGGTTATTAATTCCTGGAGTATCCCAGAGGTACAGGAGCTTTTCTGGTTGATCCGTGCCACTGTGACAGGACTGCTTCTCCTTGACCTCTCTTTCCTGCTCTCTGTCTCCTCTCTGCAACACCCCTAATTGCCTTTACTCCAGAAATGGCAGTCAAACCCCTTCATCTGGAGCTCTTTTTCTGAGTGTAAAAAAGCAACTTGTCTCTGCACAGACCTTTCAGCTGCCTCTGCTCAGCAGAACCACTCCTCTCCACTGGGCACCAGTAAACTGGAGCAAAGCATCATGGAGTCGAACCTTCTGTCCCATCTTCTCCATATGCCTTCTCCAGCTTTTACATCCAGCTCACTGTGTGTTTCCTACACCCAGTGGAGGTGTAAAGCCAATTCCTGACATGCTTAGCTTTGGGTTTACAATCCTCACATCTTCCTCTTCATGCTACATGATTAGCAGAGGAGCACATCTAGTTTTGGGGGATGTAGGGTAGAAGTTTATCACAGTGACGCAATGTTATTCCAACAGATGCCCATTCAGTGCCATCTGTCCCACCTGTGGATTTGGCTATTATTTCTTACTAATTTTATTCTTGTCTTTACCTTAAGGGGACAAATTCTTTCTGGTACCTGACTGCAGGTTTAGCAAACTCCCCGAGGGAAGCCCAAATGCATTTCAAAAGCATTTTTAATGTGTGTCTTTCATCCTGGTGAAACCAGCTGTCCATGCACATCAATTCCCTGCAGCAATTTTTCCCTTCATGGAATAAAAATATTCAGCCTCATGGCTGGGTGTGGAAATTTTGCTAAATTAAGACAAGGGATCTGCATAAAGGGACTGACTTTAGTACTCTGACCTTCCAGCCTCCCTCTTACCTCTTCTGAAGGAGGTCATGAAGGCTTGAGAGTCGAGTCCTCCTGGGAAATTCAGAGAGTTTGGAAAGGAGATATGTAATTTTCAGCTAGAGAACCTACTGGGGGTTCATTTTGTACACGCCCACTTTGCTGAGTAACTTGGCCAAGAGCACACATATTGTACTCCGGAGGCAAGGGGAGCATCTCTTTCCTCTACTAGACCTCCAGATTCAGGTTACCATAAATATGCCTAATTATTGTTCTATTATTTGCATTTTGTATGGAAGGCCCTAGGTCAATTAG
Source organism: Pachyramphus minor (assembly GCA_013397135.1). Taxonomy (NCBI): domain Eukaryota; kingdom Metazoa; phylum Chordata; class Aves; order Passeriformes; family Tyrannidae; genus Pachyramphus; species Pachyramphus minor. Next base: position 112,425 of record VYXB01001735.1, on the reverse strand, counting down.
AAAAGCAGATGCTTGTTTGTATAGATAGTACAGAGTTATTCCAGCAGTCACACTGGAAAGCATTAGTTATCTAAGGAGACAAATTGAACAAGACAAATCTAGGGCCAACCTGTGTCTCCTCAAGCAGTTTGTAAACTCATACCGAGAAGCAGAGAATTAGGAAAAGAGAGCTGAATCTGCTCGTGCAGTGATCCAAATTCAGCTGGTTAAAGGTGAGCACACTTGGCCTCTTGCTTCATTTTAATTTACCGTTTTTAAGCAAAACGTCATTTGAACCTGATCGTTTGATAGGTGATGGTGCTCAAATCCTGCCTTTTTTAAGGACAGATTTTTTTCTCCTTAAACCTACTTTAGGTCCAACTGAAGATCTGCTCTGAGAGCAGGGAGCTCCTAAACAGCCTGGAGTTCCTGAGATGTTTCTTCCACCACTCTGGCTGCTGGGGCCAGGTATCAGCTTCTTCTCCCCTACAGTTCCTAACAGTTTCCTGGGCACATGAGCAGCCACATATGCTTGGACCAGGTATCTTCAACACCAGCTTTAGTTATTGTCTGAGGTTGTTCTGTTCTCACAGAATTTCTCTAAGCTTTGATGTGTTAACTTCAGGGTGTGACCCCGCTCTGAGACAAGGCAAGGGCAAAAAGTCCCACTGGGGCAAATGTGGGAAGCAAGGTTCAGTTGCTCTGATTGATTTTTTCCAGAAAACACAAGCTGATTTCTCCTGAGTTTGGTGAACAGTACCTGTTTTGGGGATATGAAGGCATTTGGTTTTCCTCTGCATACCTTTTGGTATTTCTCCAAACAGTGCTCTGAAGGCAGCTCTGGGGTTTGTGAACTGCTCTCTTGTAAACACCCAAATGTATTTGCCCAAACACCCCCTCTCAGAGGGAGAGCCAGCAGATTTTGTCTTCTCTGGAAGACAAAGTGGCTATGGCAAAGTGCAAATAGCAGCGGTTCACAGTGATCGATACATACAATAAAGCCCATCCAACTGCAGTGTCTGTTTGGATTGCACACAAGCTTCTCCTTGCACAGGATCTCTAACAGATACTGTGCCAGTGCAGGGGGCTGATTCTGGCTGTATGAATGGAATTTTACATATTGTTACAGCAGCACAAGCACCTGTGGGCTATTGCAGACTGTGAGTCAAGGGCCAGCTTCTGTGCTTGTTCTATGGAACAAAATCCTTTTGCTGCTGTGCAGGAGCCCAGGTACCCACTGGGTCCCTCATGTGGGACTAAATTCAGCTCTGTGCTGTTAAGACCAGTCCTGTTGGAAATCCCAGCTAAGGTCAAAAAGAAGCGCACAGTATTTGTGGGGAATGATGGCAGTTAATACAGGAAGTCTAATAATTTCTAAACTTTTCCCTCCATTAAGGAAGAGTAATCAGTATCATTATAACTTATATTTTGTGAATGGAAATGATATTATATGTATTCTAAACATTAACAAATTCAAATTTGCTTTCAGCATGAAATGTGAACATTTTAGTGTAAGGATTACATGTATTATGTTCTACTAGCTGTTGAATATATGGAGTTCCAGATAGTTAATTCCATCAAGCAGAAATATCTTGTGATGTGATAAAGACAAGGAATGAAGCACTTCAGAGGGTAATGTTATCCATAACTTCCATCAATCATGACAAAGGATAGCAAAACAAAGCTACTCACTGGGATGGGTAAGGGTACTCATGCAAGAGTACTGTGCCTTTACTCACAGTAATCTTGATTTTGGCTTCTCAAAAGTATTTCACCATGGCTCAGGAAGTCCTTAAGCCATGGATTGTTGGAGATTGAGAAAAAATATCAGGGAAGTATCAGCATAGACTTACTTTGATCTTGACATTTTTGCTGAATAAGGTCTCTGAGCTGGTATAGTTCTTAAATTTTTAAGTTAATGTCTAAATCCAAAACAAAGGAGCTGAAAGAAGGAATTAACACAGAATATAAACACCTAAATCCAGCACTGAAGTAAAATGGTTCTTTCAGCTCCTGTCCAATCCTAGAGGCACCTAACTCGGGAGGTACCTACCTTCAATGTCCAAGAACCTCAAAGGCACAACAGTCAGCTTGCACATGTGCATGGAACCTCCACCTCCTCAGTGGGTCCATGTCCTCCTGGGTCCTGCCAGGGTTACAGATTTGTTCAGGGAATGGTTCAGCTCTTGTTGGATGTGAAGCAAACCACCTGCTTCAGTTCATGAACTCTTTTTGTGCTGAGGATGTGCAGCTGAGAAGGGAAAAAAAAAAAGTAAACCTTCTGAGAGAAAAGAAAGCAAGACAGTGCAGAAGAGTCCTTAGTTCAGCAGTTGCAGCTGAGAAGGGAGAAGAGGAATTGTGTGTGCCAAAGCCACCCACTCTTTCACGCTGCATTTGCACCTCACCTTCCTGACCGGAATTCACAAACAGGTCTTGGAGGAAGACTGAAACTCCAGATCAGGTAGGTGCTCTCACCACTAAACTGAAAACTATACTCACCTTTGGTCTTCCTCTTCTTATAGCTCAATGAATCTTTAATCCTTTTCAAGCAAAGAGGAACAGATTCAGCGTAAGGGCATGCAGTGCTCTCCTCCCTGCTCTCCCCATCTCCCCTGAGTATCCTGCACCCCAGAAGGTTTTGGTAGCCCCTCAGGAGACACAGGTTGGTATTTCTCAGGCAGCAAATCAAGCTGAACTCAGATCTTCTCCTTGTTACCCTGCTGAAAACCTCCCTGTGAAATACAGGTGGCCACTCACAGCCTGGATGAGTGTCCTGTGTTTGTCCCTGGATGGACAGACTCTGCTCATGTCCTGTAAGGTGGCTCAGCCCTGGGGACAGGGTTTGAAAGCTCATCCCTGAGCTCCTTCAGTCATCGGCTTGTTTTCTTTGTGTGTCTTGGGAGGGGGCATAACCAGCCTGTGGAACTATTCTTCCTTCCTCTGCCCCTGTGAATATTTCAGTATTTTTACAGAAGAATAAATCCTAGAGAACAAGCTGAAGAAAATCCAACTCACAACTTCCTGCACCTAGAAGGCTCAGCCAACTCTCCTGGAAGACTGGAAAGACAATTTAAGAAACCTCCTCCAAATCTGGTAATCAGTAAAACACTGGAACAAGCCTCCAATGTGCCAGGTGTGTATGGGATATACAGATATACAACTGCCTTGTATGTACTAAGTGCAAGCAACAGTCATGAGAGGCCCATCCAACAGACACTCTGGAATGACTGTGGGAAATGGATCGGATGGACCACAATGCCTTCTGAAGGTTACTAGCAACCCAAGGTGGGAAACTCTCCCTTGAATCAGAAATTAGGGAATGGAAATTAATGTGTCGCTCAAATTTTGGAGCTGCAGCGCAAAGTGTCTGGGTTCTTGGCTGTCTAAATTTGGGAACTGTGTCTAACCTGCCAAGTACTTCCCTGAGGGGTCAGATTCTTTAGTCCTTACACCACATCTGAAAATCAAGTTTCAAGTTAGATCCACACAAGCTTTTAGGTGCTTAACTATTGCTTTGGTCAACAGCAGCAATCACCAAAGCTCCTGCTCAGCCATCATCTGATGTCACAGTCCAGACACTCCTTGTGTTCACCGGGGATGTTCTGTGGGTGCCCTTATCCCTCTCCGGGCATGTTCAAGGCACTTGAGTCTTGCCAGGCCTGAGCAGCCTGCTGTGAAGTGCCTAACTCTAAGAGGGGCTTTGGTACTTGTCACCTCAAACGAAGACAGGTACCTACTTGCAAGGCAGGCAGTACTTCCAACACTACCTGATTGGCTGATTTGGTAATTCCCTGCTCCTTGTACAGCTGTGGTGTATCCCGTTGCATATAGAAACCAAACTCCTAACACCCTAGTAACAACCTGTATCAAAATTGTAAACTGAGCGTTACCAGCACCTGTTTGCAACTACATTCCTAATTACTATTGTAGGATCAGAAATCCGTATCAGCTGCCTCAACGATCACAGTGTTACACCTTGGCGCACAAGATGCATTACATCAGTCAGGCAGTAACTCCAGGTCTCCAGGAATATAGATCCTACTGGAATTATACATTAAAGTCACACTGTGTTTACCTTAAAGCAATCTGAAGAGGGATTAACTAGGTGATCAGTCCATCTCACCACATCACAGAGGAGTGATTGAATTATTCCCAAACAAAATTGCCAGAATTTGACACCTAATCTAACTGCTGATATCTCTGTAATCTTCTCTGCCTACTTGTTCAACTGCTCAACCCTCCTTGTTAAGAACCGTGCCAATTTTGTCCTGCAGAAAGCTAGAATGTATTTCTTCTGCTGATCCGTGGGAATAACAGACCCCCTCACATAAAATTATTCTGGCTTTGCAGAAGGGGCTGGTGAGCTTCTATTTGGAATACTGTTCCCAGTACCGGTCACCTCATTATAGAAGTGAGTTGCTGCAAATAGGGAAGTTGCAACAGAGACCAAATAATACAAGAACTTAATGACTGAGAAAAGGGTTAGAAAAGCTACAGTGTGGCTGCTGCCTTTGGAAAACAGCAGATTAAAAAGCGACTTTAGGGGGGTTTGCTGAGCTCTGAGTGAATAGCAAGGATTCACTTACACGGGGAGAGCCGAGCCAGTGACAAATACCAGAACAAAAGGGAAATTAACAGGAGCTTAAGTAGGGATCATCAGCAAAGCAGTGTAATTTATTTGGGAATTTATTTGTATTTAGCACAGTTAATATATGGAAAATTATACTAAGGCTGGAACAGAAACAACTATTAGAAATCATTTTACAAGGCTTTAGACAAGGGGTTTAAAATAACTGTGGCATGCAACTCATAATTCAGAGGAGAGGAAAAGGACTTACATCTTTGTCACAATCTTGTCTCTTAAAACATTTAGCTCCATTGTGCTAAGTAATAGACATGGTTACTTTAATATGACTATCTATACAATTCTCAGGGAAAGGTTTTAATTTACAAGATTAATTTCCCTTCCAGCTTCAAATACATGGATGTGGGGGAAAATAATCAGAGAGACTTGAAGGGGCAGGGCTGAATCCTGATCTTAGCAGCAGCAGAGCGAAGCCCGAATAACTCCAGGAAAAATGCTAGACGCATGCAGGGATGTAACTGAGCTGGGATCTTGTCCTGAAGTGTGCACAGTCCATACAGCAAAATCTTGATGTACCTTCCTTAAATCTCAAGGAAAGCTAACAAAGAGTCCCAAGTCCTTTTAGAGTATTTCTACAGTTCTTGGAAGAAGCCTATATGTTCCCATGTGCAAATAATGCCTCCAGGCCATCAATTCCAGCAGACGCTGGATCAGATTGGGCGGCTCCCTTCCTTCGACCTGCAGCTCTGCCTGTTTTAAGAGCAAACAGACTGCTTTCAGCTCTGGAGAACCCGCTGGGAACTGACCCTCCTGACACACCAAGGGAGCGGGGGATACCGGAATGTTGCCCTGAGGCAGTCCCTGTAATCACAGTAAGGCTTTTTTTCTTTCCTTCCAGGACGGGTGCTTAACCTGCCCCTCGGAGACACGTGGGTAAGATCCCAACTTTCTCTCCAGGAGAGATCCCCGCAGGCAGTTAACGATTCCAGGGCTCCCGCTGTGCTACCACCATTTACTCGGAAAATCAAAGGCAATTAATCATACTTTCCTCTGGGGAAAAAACCCACTTGATTTGGACCAGTCATTACGCAGGGAAGCCTACAGAACACTGCGCTGTAACCCCATCTGAACTCTGCTAAAGGTATTTCTTTCTAGGGCTCCCCTTCCGCTTGGCAAGCCTTGCCTCCCTTCGGGAAACCGGGACGGGTGTAACGGAATTTGGTTACACTTGGATGTGTTGAGGAGCAAGATCCACCCGCGATGTTGTCCCGCTCGCTTTTTGGGCCGCCGATGCTGGACAGGGGAGCCTGAGGAACACACGGGGAATACTCCGGGGTAACCTGTTGCCTGCGTGGGGCTTTCCCCGAGCCCCTCCCGCAGAGAGCGGTGCCCGTCGCCGTCGGCAGGGAGCTCATCCCGGCGGGACCGGGACTCTGGCCGCTGCCTGGGCAGTCGCTGACAGAGGGGAATGAAAGGATGAAGGGATGCAGGGAGGAAGCAGTTTCAGGCGGCAGGTGAACGGGGCAATGCGACGCATTCCCGACCGTCCCGCTTTCAGCGGGGAGCAGTTTGGGCGGTACCCGCAGTGACTCCGCCGGTGACGGCGGGGCGGGCGCG
>VYXB01001735.1:77475-105316 GCA_013397135.1 Pachyramphus minor | reverse complement strand
GGAGAGGCGGCGGGAGGGCTGAGCGCCGCCTTCAGCGGGCCGCGCATCGCCTTCTATGTGGGGCTGAAGAGCCCCCACGAGGGCTATGAGGTCCTCAAGTTCGACGACGTGGTGACCAACCTCGGCAACCACTACGACCCGGCCAGCGGCAAGTTCACCTGCCAGGTGCGCGGCATCTACTTCTTCACCTACCACGTCCTCATGCGCGGCGGCGACGGCACCAGCATGTGGGCTGACCTCTGCAAGAACGGCCAGGTGAGTTCCACCGCTCTCCCGCGCCTCCTTCGCTCCCCGGGGCCACCTTTCGTCCCTCTTCCGCCCCCGCACCGTCCCCCTCCCGCGGCACCGGCTGCCCCCGCTCCCGGGAGAAGGAGCGGCTGGAGCATCCTCCGCGCCGTCGGGGCGGGGCTGCGCCGCGGGAGAGACACTAGAGCCGCGACAAATTCCGAACTCTCGGCTTGCAAACTTTCCTGCCGGGATGAGGAGAAGGAGAAACGAGGAGAGGAGAGGGAGGGAGGACGTGGTGCTATTGGACAGACTGGAGAAGAGGGGCTCCTGGGGAGCTGATGGAGGGGCTGGAAAAGGGGGGCTCGGGGAATTGATGGAGAGGCTGGAAAAGGGGGGCTCAGGGAGGCTGGTGGAGGGGCTGTGGAAGAGTGGCTCGGGAAGCTAATAGAGATGCTGGGGAAGAAGGGCTGGGGGGGCTGATGTTCCCAGTGGCTGTGTTGGCAGGTGCGGGCCAGTGCCATCGCCCAGGATGCGGACCAGAACTATGACTATGCCAGCAACAGCGTGGTGCTGCACCTGGACTCCGGCGACGAAGTGTATGTCAAGCTGGATGGAGGCAAAGCACACGGAGGCAACAACAATAAGTACAGCACTTTCTCTGGCTTTCTTTTATACCCCGATTAACACAAAACAAGCAACATGACACAAGTGGCCCTGCCACTGATGCGTGTGGGGCAGTTTGGCATTTCCGTATCCCATCGTGCTGCTGTTCCTGCTGGTATCCACTGTCTCCACAGGTCACTTTAGCATCATTATCAGTTTGTATGTCTTTATTTTTACCCCTGTGGAACTGAAATAGAAGTGAAACAAAGCAATCCCCTTCTTTACTCTCCCACATTTCTTCTGACTCCCCTCTCCCTTTGTGCACCTGCCTGTTTTGTGTGTCACACAAGGAACTCGGCAGCTTGAAACTCTCAAGTGGTTCCTGGAGGGTTTAAAAGAGCCCAGAGTTCAGACTGTGCCACATATGGAATTTGAACCAGTCACATTTTTTCGTCAAAAAAGTGTTAATTACGATGATGAATTTTCAGATCGACTATTTGCGAAGTGGGACTGGGCCATAACTGTTCTTTCCTCTGCTGCTTTGTATGGGGTCAAGTGTAAACTTTTCTTTCTGTGCTATGCAATGCTCATGTGAATGATGGTGTCATTAACGTCAAACCTGTTTCTGTCTGCAAAAGAATTCAGTCGCTGACCACAGTCACCAAAATATCACATTAAATTATGTTTTTAGACAACGCCTTTTTGCTTTTTGTCTCTTGCAGTGCTGCAAAGGAGAGCTGTGGTGCTGCCACAGGAGGGTGGGAGGTAGAGGAGGGGGTCACTTTGGTCCCTTAGGTTTGCAGCAAAATTTAAAGGTTTTTTTTAAAGGATGGGGCACCTTGCCTAAGTCTTGATTATTGTTCAGGGGGGCTGGGAAGAAGCAGAGGGAGAGGAAAAAAGGCTTCACCTTTGCGCAGTTTCGTAAAAAGGAGGCACACTGTCATCAAAAGGTGAAAGTGGGGGTGTGGAGCAGATCTGAACAGATTTACTGGGTTTGAACCTGATCTAGAGGTTAGCAAAGTACAGGAAAAGCAGTTTAATCAGTGATTATGGAAAGCCATGTTTCTGTAACACACTTGACAAATGCAAGGAGGCAGCAGGGGAGAGAGTCTGTCTAAACCCTCGCACTTGCAGTGTGTGTATGGGTTGGAAACCACACCTAACTGTAGCTGGGTTTGCACAGTGCCTGAGATGGGCTAGGAGAGAAAGCTTGGTCAAGACTAACAGATTCAGACCATTTAGAAAGGTTTTCTTCTGATGTCCTCAGTACATCCCAGCCATTCTGGGTCTTTTTAAAAATGCACAGGTGTCTAACTAGTGCATGTGGTTCTGAGCCTTTGGTGTAGGAGGTGCATCTTTCTTCATCACCCAAGTAGGTAACCTCCTTAGTTTGCGTAAATTGGTGAAGCTAAAACAGTTAAATTGGTTTACACAAGCACTTAGTTTCATTTTATTGTCTTGTCATTTTGTTTCTTCCTTCTGAAGGTCTTACCTCCCTATCATTTTTCTGGGCAATCTTTGCAGCTTTAATGCAATTTCACAAGTAAGAGAGACAGCAGCTGGACCGAAACAGCTCTGCCAAGGCTGGAACTTTGCCCCTGCCCTGATGTTGCAGGAGGAAGGGGAGCCCAGTTGGTTGGGCTTGGTCCAGCCCCACTTCGGGGCAGCCCCATGATGACTGAGTTATTACAGTCACTTCTGTCTCCTACCTCGTCCTTGGTGGGTGTTGTCTACTCATTGGCTGGAAGAGGAGGGTCAAAGAGAGAAAGCAATTCCTTCATCCCGTCCTCAAACTCTCAAAACTGTCCTCAGCAAAAAAGTCCCAGTTGAGGGAAGCAGAGTTCATAACCAGGTACATGTGTTAGGCACTTATCAATCTCTGATGTCTTGTCGATTTGTACTATTTAGAATATGATTAAAACCAGTGTCTGAGACCCAAATGAAGTATAATTGCTATGGATCCTCAATTCCCACTGGACCTGTAATCCCTTTTGACTATTCCTCCCCCCTCCTTCAATGAAATGGAGCTTAGACACAAAGCCCTTGGTTTAAATTTCAAAAAATTAAAATTGACATGCAGCAGCATTAGCAGGAGCCAGGAGGAATTCTAAGGAGGTGCCTGGGCTCTGCTTTATCCCTTGCATTAAGAAGCAATTTGTACTTCTAACAAAGACCCAACTGTTCCCCCTTGGCAAAAGGGCAATGAAGATGCCTTGCAAGGGAATTGCTGTTCACAATACTTAAACAAATTTGAATCTTAGATTTTTAAATCTGTATTCCCTGGTGGAGCCTGCTCCTCTCAATTCAAATGCAGGGCTGGCGGTGTGTGCCTGCCAAGGTGTCAGTAGCTAAGCGGATGATGGATTGATGAGGCAATGGGAAGACACAGGCTCACAGTGGCGGTTTGCCCCGACAGTGATCTATGTATCTGCACATTATCAATGTCATGAGGAGGCTTGAACCACCCTCGCTAGATGTCTCATTTTCCACTTACCTCTTATGTACTAATTATCAGGCTGGATTATTCCCCAGGATAGAAACAAAAAAAAAAAAAAAAGCTCGTTGCCCCTCCACTGACAGTTTACACAATCGATAGAATGAATGTCTCCCTCGGCTGCTCACAGGCTTTTTTGTTTCCTCTCCTCATTGCAGGGTCTTCTGAGAGTGCCTCTGTGGGGGGGTTGATGGCTCTCACCCAGAATCTGCAGCGATGGTGCTTGGACAGGCTCCTCTGTCCCACTCATCTTGGTAGTAGCTCAGTGTGTGGGTTGTGGGTTTTTTTCTGAAGTAAGACAGGGAAAAGCAATTGGGAGATGAAAAACTTCAGTGCTCAGTGGTGCAGTTATCCAGAAAAGCAGAGGCAGCACTGCAGATGGGGATGTGGTCCTTGTGCTGCCGGTGGCTGTGGGTGAGAGAAGGGTCGTGTAGAGCCCAGCAAGCAGCCTGCAGCAGGCTTGTAACCCTCTGGGCTTCGACTGAGTTGTCCTCCCCTTGGGAATGGTCTGTGGATTCTACATGGCACAAAGAGAAGGGGTTGTTTGTAGGGGGAATACCCTGGTCTCCTGGTTTGAATTGGAAGAGGAGAATTAATGTGTACTTGGAGACGGACTTCGGCTTTCTCTGGGACCAGCTTTCCCGAATGACACTGGCAGCTCAAATGACCATTAGCCAATGTCTGCTCTGGAGGTCTGACCCCTTGGAGGTGTTATTTTACTTGATGCGTTAAGCAAATGCTTTTAAGAATTGTGAGATGATCAGGTGTGATGTGAATAGGGAATGCCCCCTGAAAGGAGTGGGATGTTGGAGTCTTAGACAAAAGGTGCTTCTGTTTTGTGCCCAGCTGTGTGTTCAGGTTAAAATTATAATACAAAAGTTAAGATTTAAAGAACAAAAAAAAAAAGGACAGATGTTGGTGCTGTCAGAGTAACTTTTAGATACTGTAGCAGCAGATCCCTGATCTTAGTGAAACCTTATTCTGTGTCTGGTCAGCTCTGGCTAGGGAAGGGAACCATGGAGCAGAGGGGAGCAGGGAGATATTGAAGTGAACAAATCACCATTGAAGAGGAAATTGGGATGTTGCTGAGACCCCTGAGAGGAGTGCCAGCCACCCCTGGTCTGTGGTTGTTCCCTGGAGGAAGATGTTCAGGTCACTCTGCTCTCCCGCATGCCCAAGCCAGTATTTGTGGCTGGGCACTTGTTTTCTTCTGTTTTGGCCTTCATTGGCTTGGAAATCCTGGCAGGTCTCTAGGGAAATGGGTGAGGAAATCCTTCCTTGGCTTAAGTGAAGTAGGTGAGCTGCTGTGGCTGAGTTTTTGCCAGCCAGTGTAGAGAGTTTTCTGAGGAACCCGTGCTGCAAGAGCACCTGGAGTCTGGTATCCCATGTGAAGTCTGGTGCCTCTGTGTTTTTCAGGATGTCAGTTTGCAGATTTTCTCCTTGATGCTCATTTCTTTGCAAAGTAGTGCCTGGGTCAGTGGGGCTCACATGCCCGCAGCAGGATAGAACAGCCCCACGTCTGTGTTCTCCTCTTTCCCTTTTGCAATTAGAAAGCAAAGTGCTGCTTTCTGTGCCTCATGGCTTAACACATGTGCATTGAACCATGCTTTGGTCTTCGTGTTGCTGCTTTTGAAACTCACTCTGGACATTTTTCTTGGTGATTTAATGCTTGTTTGTCTTTTTGCTTGGCTTCTCCAGTGGCTTACAGTGCCCGAATGGGTTTAATTTGTGCACTCACAAAGTAGGGACAATGGGTTTTGGTGGATGCTCATGTGTCCTTTTTCTGTTTATGCCACAGACTAATTACATTAAGGGGTCTGTGACAGACAGAGGTGAAATGGCATATAAATCTATTTCAAATCTGTTTGTGTTAAATACCTTTATTTTGTAACAGACTAATTTTTTTTTTGTTACTGTGATTGGACTGAATCTGGAAAAAAATCCTGGTAAAATCCTGTGTCTTAGTATTGTCTCTGGGATAAAGGAGCCTGTCAGAATAAAATAAAGACTAACTGAATCTTCACTGACTTTGAGACTGCAAAGTGTTTGGTCTTTTTTACTGTGAATGTCTACATCATGCAGAAACTTGGAAGATTAATTACAGACGAGAGAGGTAAACTGTTACCATGTGGACACCCAGGCAGTTACGGGTGAGAGCCTGCTCTCAGCTGGTTTCACATTTAAATGGCAGAAAGAGGTTCAGCTGGCTTATAAACTGAAGGTAACATACAAACGGGGGCTCATTTCCTTAGACCAAGCCCATGCCATTTAGAAGTAAATCCCTTGCTCACACAGCAGGTGCCACAGCAGCAGTGGAGGAGATGCTTCACTCTTCCTTAGGCCCACTTGCCCTTGAATGAGCTTCATTTTTGAAGGCTGCAGGGGGAGTAAGGCATTAAAGATTAAAGGGGCTGAGCTCCTCGTTCCTTTCGTTTGTCACTAGTTTGTTTACTTGTCTCAATGGTAAGTTACAAAGAGGCTGGTAAAGCACAAGACTCATTCCCTCGAACAGCCTGGGGGACAGGGACATTGCCTCCTGGGTGGGTGAGAAGCTGGGGTATCATTTGGTGTCCTAGGCTTGAACATACACTGGAATTCCCTTTCTTTTCTGCTGCCTTTCAGGCTGAGGCCCTGAGAGCTGATGACTTCAGGTCACAACATGAAAGGTGGCAAGCCACTGTTGTGTCCTGGTCCCAACCACAGGGTGCTCGGCAGGCTCTCTCAAGGTTTTGCAGAGCATAATTCAGAGGGAGCTGTGAGTGATGACCCTGTTTTCTTGCAGAGGAAGCCACAAATGCCCATCTTCTTTTGGTCCTTACTATTATAAAATAGCCTGGATTAACCATTAAACTGCATGGCACAGCTCTGTATTCTATTAAATGGGAGTAGATTTTCTTCATGGGGAGCTGATGGCATATCCCTCTTTTTGTGCATTTGCTCCTGTTATGGGTTTTTTTGGCATGAACTAGGGTAGAAACAGAAAAGGCCTGTTTGATCTCTGTGATCTGCTGCCCTATTAATGCAGGATTATTTCCTCCAGTGCTCTCTGAGCACGGTGACAACAGAGAGCATGGCTTGCCTGCAGCCTTTGGCTGTGCTCCTCCCAGCGAGGGCACATTCACATGATCCTGGCTCTTCGTTTTGCTTGCAGCTGCCAGATCATGTCTAGAAAAACAAACAAAAAACGGTATCCAGCCCCAGTCTTGAATGCAGCTGAAATGTTTTCTTGGTGACATTTCTCTTTGTCAACAAATTGCTTATCACTTAAGTGTTGTGATGTGATCCCCATCCCAAGGAGGAGAGATCTGCTGCTGAGAATGGGGAGGAGGAATGCCCAGGAGAATAACTTGTTTGAAGATGTGAGCACAGGCTTTATGAACAATGGATCTTTGTCAGTTATTAGCTTTACGGTGCAATTTCGGTGCTATGATAATGCAGAAAATGTTTTAAGTCCTTGGGGAGGAAGCTGCTTTTCAGGTAGTGTCTTGCTCTTCCCTCATTATTGTAATGCTGTTCCTGAAACTTTGCGTCAGTCATGCTGTGCTGCAGCATGTGAATGCACGAGGTGATGGAGAGCAGATCCAGGTGGATATCTCTGTTTTGTTTTGGTATACTGTTGAATTCTTGACATTTGCTTCCCATTCTAGCTCCTTATTTTTCATGGAACTGTGCTTCTTGGGAGCTCAAGGGCCAAAGTCTGCTTCCAGGTACACCTATCTAATTCTTCTCAAACTTAATTTTTCTCAGTATCCTTGGAGTCAGAATCAATCCTACAGTACATTACAGGTAGCTTCCCTTGGGTTGCCGCTGTGGTAAGTGGTTAGGTACTCTTTGGGGATGTATGATAATGAATCTCAGTTTTTGTACCCTAGAGGAGGAAATGGTCCAGGTCCATTTTTTTGTCCTGCCCAGTAAGTGTCACTCTGTGAATGCCTTTCAGAGAAAACACCATTAACATCTATGGGTAGGTGCAGCCCCCTTTGCCAGCATCTAGCAACCTACTTAGGAAAGAGAGGTGGCAAATACCTTTGAAACTCAACTCCTCCAAGCTCCTGCTGAGTGCATCACTGCAGCTGAGAGAGCTTGGATCGTAAACCAGCATCCCCTCTCAAAAGGCAGACTATCCTTGAGGAGTAACACTGCTGCTATTTATCAATTTGTGTGAGAATGAAGCCTGAATGCTATTAGAGCTGAAACGCTAATTAAGCCAATAAATTCTTTTGTCTTTTTGGGTGTGTTTGCAATTAATATGCAAAATCCCATTGATTCCAGCAACTCCATAATTCACAATGCAATGTTATTACATATCGACGGCTTACCCTGTGAAGCCTCAAAAAGACACTGCTGTGCATAGTAAGAATAGTGCTGTGATCCCAGTTAAACTGTTACAGGCTGGGTGAGTCACCACCCTCTACCAGGTTCTACCAAAAACTCGCTGTCAGTGGAGGGGGTAGGAAGACCACACAGAAATGTGTCTCTGTGGAGCATACACTGTGTCTCAATGGCTATTTGCACTTTATATTGCTGTCAGAACTACGGTGGAAAATAAAAAGGAAAGATGTTCCAGCTGATCCTAAAATAAAGGCTCAAGCTGATGCAAATAGAAACAGATTGTAAAGGAAATATGTATTTAGATCAAAGCTTTAAAGCAGCCTTAGCTTTTATTTTGCATCAGATTTGGCATCTTTCCCCAAAGTTTGTTCAAAGGTATGAGAAGGGAGATCATAGAATCACAGAATCAACCGGGTTGGAAAAGACCTCCAAGATCATCAAGCCTTGATCTAACACCACCATGCTTACCAGACCATGGCACTAAGTGCCACATCCAGTCTTGTCCTAAAAACCTCCAGGGTCAGTGAATCCACCACCTCCCTGGGCAGCCCATTCCAATATCTGATTACTCTCTCTGTAAAAAATTTCTTCCTAATATCCAGCTCAAACCTCCCCTGGCAGAGCTTAAGACCGAGATGGGACAGGAGGGCTGCTCTCTTCCATGGGAAGATTGTTTTGGCAACCTAAGAGAGGACAAGAGTCCTTGACTGCTGAACCTGATGGTGAATCTCTGCCTAAAATTGCCTTTTGCAGCATCAAAGTGAATTCAGCCCAAATATTTTCCAACATCCTTCCCTAACGCGGCAAAGTCAGGGGGACATTGTAATGAATAATTGGCTCTTGGTAACAAAATACTTAATTAAGAAGGCTGCCTATATGAGATTTTATTGCCTATTTTTTCTGACATTTGGACCCCTTAGCTTCCCAAGGTGTGTAACAACTCTGCTCTCAAGGTGGAAGGGCTAAAGAGAAGTCATGTAGTTGGGGTACTAAATGCCCCTTATGGGATTGCTCTCATCCCCATCAAAGCTGGTGGGTGGGTGCTCAGTGGCTTTAGTGAAATGTGAATAAGGTTAGATTTAATTTTAGGTTGGGATTTTGTGGTGGTGATATTTTTTGTTACTGTTTTCCATTCTCAGGAAGTTACTCGATTTGGTCTTGGCATAATCAGTAATCCTGTTAATACGTACTGTCTTTGAAGCCTGTGGAGCAGAGCATAGGATGGATGTGCTTTTACGGCAAAATAAAATATGTAGTTGTTGAATTAATTTGTGGTTGGTGTTTTCTGATAACTGCAATTCAGATTTCCTCTTCCTGTTCCCACTGTCATCCTTCCAGAGAGAAAAAAAAAAAAGCCAGGGAGGTAAAACTGAAGCAATTGTCGATGCATTTGACCCCCACGTATGCAGAGGATCAATGACAGATTTAGAGAATGGAAGATGAACAATATACAAGTTGCTATCTCTGATTTCAGGCACAGCGATAAAGCAGAATTCTTGAGAGCTTGTCCAAGCTAATTTTCTTCTGAGTTAGTGCAGTAACTACCTACCTAACCACAAGCTGTCCTTTTACTTTTTCTTTTCTATTAGTGGACTAATAGGACTGCCAAGTCTTACTTTCTAGATGGGTCTTAAATGGGAAGCAGTTTGTTTCATGGAAGCAAGATGCTTGGGGAATTAATTTATGCCAGTTTGTAGCCGCCGGAAACCTCTGTATTCCAGCAGACTTTAAACTGAAAAAAGAGTCTTGCTTTTCATACTAGATTTCTAAAACTACTTACTCCCAGAAATAGAAAAGCAAACTTGTCAGGTAGACAGGGATTTTTTGAGGTATCTGTAAGTGTTTATCACTTGGTTCACTTCTGGAAATCTCCCAGTGAAATACGGGAGCCCAGATTGCTTAAGAAGGTCAAACAAGGTAAATATAACAATCCCCTCTGGCCTGAAAAATCCACAAATTGTGCTGTCAAATGGAAGTATGGGCAGTGGCAGAGCTGACTTTTAAAAAATTCGTCATAGCTCTCACAGACCGGTGGTGGGAGGGAGTGCAGTGAGAGGAGTAAGGCTCATGGTTCACAGGTGCTTTTGGGATAAGACTGAACTATCACCTCTGTCTGCAAGTGAGGTCAGTTTCTGTCCTCAGGTCATTCTAAACTCACTCTATCTACAAGGCACAAATGCAAGTCTTATACAGCAATACAGGTGGCAGAATGGCCTGGTGATTTCCCATGTGTTTCCCTGTGGGCTTCTCTGTGGGTGGCAATTCCTTGGGCAGGCACGAGAGATGGCATCAGGTAATGTAGAGAAAACCATGGATTTAACAGATGGGAAACTGTCTTCTTCCTTTTTGTCTTTTGTTCCAGATAAATAATATCTGCAGTTGTAGAAAATTACATTCAAAACAGCTGTGGAAATATTACAAATATTGATCGCATGACTTAGATGAATCATGGCTTGGCTTCGCGAACGAAGATTTGGGAAACTTAGATGAATACCGTGATTTCAAAGCCTTTTGGGTAATGTACCATGAGACCAGTTATGGATGATGCATTGCCAAGAGGAACAGTGTTGTATGGGACAGTGCCAAAGTGTGTCCTGGGCTCTGCTCTGCTCAGTTCCATCCTGAGTGCTGGGACTCATGAAGTCGAATACCTGTCTGTTGAATCTGCAGATTGCATAAAGTCAGAGAAGAGAACTAGATGCAACATTACTTGGACTAAACAGAGGAAAGAGAGTCAAAAAAGCCAGGAGAGAATTGGAGAGGTGCAAGTTACCTCTCCCTGGAGGCAGTCCATGCAGGGAAGTCAGAGGAGCAGAGGGGATGGTTGGGAGGTGTAGCCAGGGAGTTTCTTCTCAGAGAGGATGTATATGGAGGACCACTAACTAAATGTGAGGTGACTGTATATGCTGTGGAAAAGGCCAAGTACACATATTGAGAAGTGCACCTATTGAGATGTGCAAGCTGGAGCAGCACCTCCAATGGATGTGAAATAATCCCATTCTCCTGGGCTCTGTAAAGTCCTCACCTGGAGCAGTCAACCTGTGGACTCCATGCAACCAGAAAGCTGTGAGAAGACTGGGGATGGTCCAGAAGACAACCATATTTCCAGTCTAGCAACATGGAAAATTCAATCTAAGAGGAAAAAGGCATGGATTGGGCTGTTCAGCCTGAAGGAAGGGGTGTAGGGGTCACAGGGGCATGGTCCTTAAGGACAAGAAAGGAAGGAAAATGCATTATTGAGATTTTGGATGGGAAAGAGTGAGGGCCTTGAGATGTAGTAGCAAGGTCAAACAGAGAAGTTTTTGGATGGTGAGGCATGGGAGCAGGTTACCTGGGAAGGCTGCGGGTCTCTGGCACAGAAGGAGTCTTAAGAGCACATTAAACATCCATCAGATTTGGCTGTAATATAGCTGTGTTGGGATGAGGAGCTGAGCCAGATGACTCCTCGAGACCATATGGACTATTGATTTTCCATCATCTTTACTTTCTCCGTATATCTGCAGAGATATATACACCCACCTGCCTACCTGAACTACAGCCCTCTAAATATGAAGTTTGGTGTGCTTCTGTGCCCCTGGTGATGCTCTCTCTGCACACCAGAGTGACTGCATCTCTGTTAGCTCCTTTTTGGAAGGGTAGATGGAGGTACATGGGGGGTGATGGCATGTGGGCAAGGTGATGCTTGTGGAAGGGTTCTTACAAGGAGTAAGATGTTAAACCCTGTTGTCATAGCTCCAGACTGCTGCAGCTCATGCTGCCCAGGATCCCCCCCAAATCCTCCTGAAGGACCATGCAAAGGTGTTCTCACCATGCTGGATGCTCTTTTGGAATAGTCTCTACAAATCTGATAACACTCAGATCTCTTTGAAATTCATGAATAGGAGAAACATATATACCTCTGAGCTCCAGGAGCCCTGTGTGTGTATGCCTGGTGCACCAGGAGGGGCAAGAGCCCAAGAAGGGCTGAACACTCACTGCTTTCACTGTAGTGCCCCCTACAAAGTTAGGATGCCTCCAAACTTTTTACTGTATTATCTGTATAACAGATAATCTGCAGATTATATGTTAAAAAACAATCAGCACAATCTGAAGCATTTCCCCTATGCAATTCACCATTAGTAGCTGTGAGTGATGTGGAGATTTATCTCAAAGCTCTGTATCGTTGGATCCCTGCCACTTCATTTCCCAGTTCCTGTAATCCCTTTGTCCATCATCTCTGGTTTTGGGGGGGACTTTCTGAGGTCTCCCCTTCAAGTTCTAATTAACTTCCAGCTGTGTCAATTTTATGTGTGGAAAGTACAGTGTTCACTGAAAGAAAGGTTTGAAACATAAAAAGAGAGGGGGACAACATGGCATATTCTGGGTATCCTACTTGTGGGTTTTTTTTTGTTTTTCCCTCCTATCAGCTGAGATCATAAAATGGAAAAATGATGTTTTTTTTCAAAAGAAGAAGAAAAAATCCTGCTGTAAAAATGTTAACGCTTTTCAAGTCTCAGCATGAGTTTGCTTTTACTTAATTCACAACAGTCTAACTACCCTTGTTTCCATCCTGGGACAGAGTTGCTATATTTGAGGCTCTGCAGGACACAGTTTACAGTGGTGGTGCTGACTCACACTTCATTAGGAGTCACAAACAGTGACTCCTGCGATGCATCAGCCGCTGCCAGGACCGGTGTCCCTCGCAGCTGAGCCGGGCGGAGCCCAGCGCCTCGCAGGGCTGAGCCCATCCGAGAAAACTGTAGGGCTATCAGCCACTGCTGGCCTGACATTCTGCTTAGCTGGCATCCCTGGCCTCACACGATGGGGCAGCGATGGGATGTGTGACAGTGACTGAAATGAGATCATTGGGAAGTGAAATCAGATTCAATTGCATTAGAAATTCATGTCAGATAAAGCCGGTGGAGGTACTGCAGAACTATACATCTGCTTAATATATTTATTACATATCCCTCCCAGATTGACTCTGGGTTTAAATTAAAAACCCCAAACTTTACTTTTTCTCTTCTCGGTTCCTCATCTGGCAGTTTTGTAATATTTGGCTCTTTCCCGCTGTTTGATTGGATTTACGAGCTTACTGGTTGTGTCAATAAAGCGATCAACAGAAAGATGGAGTCAGACTTGGCACAGGGAAATAGCGTAGCAGATCTTCCTCCTTCTCCTGCACACCTCAGGTCTGGTGTCACTTGTGGTGACCAACAGCAGACCCACGGGCAGCTAGTCTGGACAGCCCAATGGCAACACTGAATTAAAATTTGGCATTAGCAGTGTAGCTTAGATAATACTTCAAGGCTGATTGACTTGCAATATGCTGGCAGAGTACAGGTGTAAAAGCAGTCTCTGGCTGTGCCTACCTGTTCTGTTGACCAGAGTGTTTCTCATCCAGCTTCCCCTGGAGGCCTCTCTCTGGGGTGTTGTCTCATGCCTTGCTCCAGGCTGACAGGGACTGCATTTATTTTGGTGACAACACCACCTAAGGTGTTGGAATGCAATCCTGAGTAACATGCTTTAGGGCATCCTGCTTGAACAGGGAGTTGCACTAGATGATGACCTCCAATGGTCCCTTCCAGCCTTAACTGTTCTGTGATTCTGTGATTCTGTGACTTTCCACCTCTATAACTGAAATAGAGCATGACCCACATGTGTCTCTAGGAAGACAAATCACCCCTTTGGCTAGGTCACTCATCTCACCTCCTCCCCCATACACTTTGTCCTCTGTGCTCTGATGTCCATGAAAACGTGGCTGGAGCAGGGGTGCCCAGCTCACTGCAGTCACTTTGACCACAATCTAACTGTTGCATTCCCATGCTCCTTGGTCTCTGTCTTCATCCCAAGAGGTTTGTCCTCTGCTCACACCAGGCCGGGCTGATTTTGCGTTTGCTGCCTGCATGGTGAGTGTTGTGGCTACAGTCCAGGGCTAACATACAGAAATTGTAGAAGCTATGGAGTTGGGCAGGGTTGCACGGCTGACATGTCTTGGACAGCAGAATTTGGGCCTCTGACTCTCAGAACAAAGTGAGTTATACCTCTGGGAACCTTGGAGACTGAGTGTGCCTTTGGGATACCTTCCCAAACCTGCTCCCAGCGTGCTGGGACCTGGTTCAGAATTTCTGAGACTGATGTGGTGGCTTTGTATTGTTTCATCCATGAGTTCGTCTGCTTCCCAAACCACATGCAATGTTGGTGTCCACACCACCATCCTGCAGGGATGACCTCCCCAGATTTTTTATATCAGCTGTGCACAGCAGTTCCTCTTTCTCTCCATTTGAGGTGCCATTCCATCGCTTCTTTATCTGTGTCCCTCCCTGGCTATGGTGGGACATGGCTGCTACCTCTGGGCTTTCCCAGCATTCTCACGATCTCCCCCTTCAGCTCCCATGGGCAAAAGGGGGTCTCTGAGCATGGACCCAGAGAGCAATATGAGTCTCTTTGCTCTGTGTTGGGGGAGGAGCTCTTTGCTGCAGCCTGTGGTTTGATGCAAGCAGTCAAACCCTGCCTTTATGAGTACTACAGTGCCTATAAAAAACCCCGTGTCTGGAACAGAGAACTGAAAGCATCCTCAGCCCCAAATAACCACACTGCAAATTTGCATTTTTTAGTGCAGTTTGTGCCATCTGGGAGCATCCACAGGGGCGGGATCTCCATGGGACAGTTTTATTTTAGCCTGTGCAGGCAGTTGAAGTCCCTGTAGCCAGAGGGTGAGGAGGTGAGGCTGTGCTTCAAACACAGTGGGTGAAACTGGCAGAACTCCCACCTGCTTCAAAAGGGGTCTGTGTGGTCTGTTGATTAAAATGATTTTAATGCAAATCAACATTAGCCTGTTCCACGTTGCATGGAACAAGGAGGGAGAGAAAAGAGAATGGTTTGACATGGTTCTTTTAGCCTTCTGATTCTCAAATTTTGGTGCAGAGCAAGGAAAATTCTGCTAATAGCAAACCTTAGGGTAAAGCCTTTTTAAAATATTCCCAGTAGATTTTAGCCAACTAAACTAAGCCAGAAACCCCTTCCTATATTCAGCTCCTATTCTTCAGGAATGATATCTCACAGGTGTAATTTCATCCTTGATCTCACCCCAAAATTAGAGAGATAACAAACACATAAAGATTGAGGCAAACCAGTGTGATCAGGAGAGATTAGAGCAGTGGGGTCTGTGACCTGCAAAAAATCAGAGTCCAAAGCAAACCCTGCTCTGTGTGTGAGGAGCACTGAAGAGCATGGATAGGGATGGGGAAGAAGAGTGTATCAAGCGTTACCTGCTGATGAAGACACCTGTGGGGCTTGCTTGTGTAGTGGTTTTTGCACACACTGACTGGGCTCAGTGGTTTCACCCCCAGCTCCTGTTTTGGAGAAAATCTCCTTCTGCCTCTGCCAAAGCTTTGTGGACAAAAACTTAGGGAGGGATGATGCACAGTCAGTGTGAGAGCAAAGAATGTTATATTATATTCTACTCTAGCTCTTGTACTACCTGCATCTGAATGTTAATTTTTGCTTTCTCTTCAAGGGAAGCTGCTAAATGCAAATTACCTCTCCACCACCAGAAAAGCTGGTAAGGTGATGGTGAAAAATATACAGAATAAATGATGCTAAGCAATGCATTATTCTAGAGAGAGCAGGGGAAGGAAGAGGCACTGTAAATATCCTTTACATACACTGCTATGTAATCCCAGTGGTGTAGTGCTGGAGAGGGCACAGAGACTTGGGGTTCACCCAGGCACTTTATAAAATAAGATGCATCAGCAATGTGAGCTAGAGCTAAGCCATGATTAAACACCCCCTGGGTGGTTTAAATGAGATGTGCACATTTAGAAGATAGTTTTTAGTGGTTTATGTCATCATCTGACTAGCAGAGAAAAAAAACCCAGCTGTAGCCTGTACTAAAAAATGAATATGGAGAGAAAACAAAGTAACTTCACAAATTAATTTTTGGTCCTGCTGTGGTCCTGAGCACCTTCACTCACCAAACACCTTTCTCTGTTGAGGGTTGACTGCAGAGAGCAGCCAGACAAAGCCTGAAATATGAAGCTGCTGTCACTGTCAGGGCAAGGATGTTGGAGCTAATGGTTGAGGTGTAACTACCTGATGGAGGTCAGGGCATAGCCCTGTGGTTGTAAGCAACTGAATTGTGGTGATCTAGAGAGCAACTGCCCCATCAGCTAGGAGTTCTCCCCTCACAACTGGGGCTATTGAATTGAGAAGGCATATGTGTTATCTTGAACCTTCAGGAAGGCAGTTTCCCCAATACCTGGGCCACTGGAGCCCATTAGAGCCACTCTTTGAACTTTTACAGCAATGACAGGATTTGCACATGGTTGCCACCCATCAGGTGTGAAGAGGAAACTTCCAGCTGAAGGGACAGTTTCTCTCCTTCTCATCCTGTCAAAGCCATTAAATTGCTCCAGCTCAATCATGGGGAACTCCCTTAGCATTTCTAAGAAGAATATCTGATGGGAATGTGCACAAGGCTCTGGAATTCAATCTCGAGCCAAAAATGAGGAGAGAAAAGTTCGGCTCCATCACTGTAGGCTCCTGGTAAGACTCAAAATGGCTAAATGTCTTGTGGGAGTGCTGGCAGCCTGCTCCAAACATACTGAAGCCTGCCCTATGGCTCCAGCAAGGAAGAGGAGGCCAACCTGTTGGTGACCATCTCCTGTGCACTAGTGGGGTGCTGCACTGATGCTGACCTGCTGGGCACTCGCAGAATCCAGTGCTCCAGCACTATTTGGAGCAATAAATTGGCAGGTTTATGCTAATTTTTTTTACATCCTTGAAGAAATGAGCAATTCCTCTGTAGGGTCAAGTGTTTTCCTCATCCAACTTTGTGCAGAGCCCCTGCAATAGAAACCTGCAAAACAAGAGGCACCCCCTGATGCCACCTGGCCTCTTGTTCTGCACGTTCCTACTGCAGGGGCTCTGCAGAAGACAGGATAGGGAAAATGCAGAATGTGTCCAGCAGTCAGCCGCTTGATGTGGCAGCAGTACCCTTGGTGCTGGGGGAGCATCGTCCTTGCCTGCGGAGACAGGAGGGAAAAAAGCCTCTGCTCCCGACGGCGGTGTTGGAGATGCCGGCCAGAGTTAGGACTGGCTTGATGGCTCCTGACGGTAGAAGGAGGGGAGCCTGGAGGTTGTTTAACTGTGCCTTTGCCATCACTGTGGTGGTTTCTCTGTGTTCACAGTTGTGTTGTGAATTAAGGGACACTGCGTTAGGATGCCAGCTCAGGTGGTCTGGTGAGCTCATTGCATCCCAGCCCTGTGACTGCAGGGGATGTGCCTCCCTGCCTCGGAGCTTTGCTTCAATATTTACATAACACATTGACACATGTTTAAAAAGCTTCAGCTGGAATGAGCAAGACCAAACACTGCTGTGGGAATGTCACTGTGTCCTTTTTTAGAGACCGTGTGGGGGACTGGCTGTTGGCCACAGAACTCTCTTGGGAGCACAGAAGTTTGAAGGGAAACCGAGGCTGTAGCAGTGGATGCTACATAGGATGGAGGTGGAAGACAAAGAAGCGAAAGGGATGCTCAGATCCGTGGTACTGGAGTGAAACATGAAGCCAAGACCCAGCTTGACAGGCTTTGTTAAAGATGTCCCGAGTAATGCAAAGACCAGGTTGGGAAACAAAGCAAACTGGTTTCGGGCCTACCAAGGAGATACAACAGGGCACCCTGACCAGTAACAGCCCTGTCCTGCCTAAGGGGATTATCCAAGGGACCCCTCAGACCCATCTTGCAATAACTCCTGGGGCAAATGCTTGGCCCCAGCATAATCATTGCCATGACTATTCCGCACTGGGAAAGCTTGATCTTCCTAGGCATTGCACAGGCAGACAAGTTATGGATATTTTAATGGTGCTGTGGACTTGTTTTCTAGCTTTCTCTGAAAAATAGTTTGGGGTGTATGTAATGCCCATATGTTGAGCCTTAGTGTTTCTTCAGAGAGGGAAAGGGACTAGAGCATCACTTTGCTATTCATTACCAAAAGCAGGATGTACAAACAATATCAATATTTATTAAACAGATTTGTTTGTCCCAGGATTGCAACAAAGAAAGTGACTTAGATTGTGATGTTTGTCCTCTTTGCAGTGTCCTATTTCTCTTTTGGGATTGCGTATATTATTTCCCTTTTCTGAAGACAGCTGTACCCAGAATATCTTAAAAAAGAGAAAGTGGCACTTAGTTGATGTTTGCCTCAGTGGTTATATCATTTCTGCTTTTAAGAGCCCTGCTTTGTGATAGACAGCAGCACTCACCACCCAGGCTTACAACAGAAACTTTCTTGTCAGATTTTGCCCTTCCACTCTTCCTCCCTTCCTCTCAGCTCCTTTAGATAAACAGGGAAGTTGTAAGTTCAATGAGACAAGTAAATTTACTAAATCTCCACCTATGAATGGCTTATTTTGTTCACTTCAGTATAAACCTGATTTCAAGTGACATCAAGAAGAAGAAAAATATCCCCAAATCCCACTTACAGCATTGTGAAAGTGCACAGCCAGCAGTTTCCACAGCAGCAGCTTTGCTGGAGGCTGTTTGCTGTGCCCCTTACTGATGGGCCCATGGAGGGTGCAGAGGGGGATTTCTAGGCATCTCATGAACCACACAGGTGAGAGTTAAGGTGTTTACTCTTTATTAAAGATGCAAAAAGTCAGTCCCAAGCACGGGGACTCTCTACCACTCCTTGTTGCATCCTTACGCAGGACAGAAACACACTGTAAGGCATGGTGCTGCTGCCTCTGAAAGCTCAGGACTCTTACCAGCTGCTCCCTTTAAATTAATTTTCCCAAAGTCAGTCACAACACAAGCAGAGAGACTATCCTGGTGACATTTCCCAAACAATTAGCACCGGGAGCGAGTGGCACCAGAGGACTCACGCCATGTTCTGTACTGCATGTCTCCAGTATAAATAGCCTGGCTGGAGGATTTTTTGCCCAAAATGATGATGAGAGGGTGATTTCATGTTAATTCAATGTGTCAGTTGTGTTTGAAACCAGGGACACCAGAGCTTTCTGCTCTGCCTTGATCAGGAACACTAAACTGATTAAAGAGAGGGGCAATGTGAGGGTTGTTCATAGCTGGCTGGTGGGCAGGAAGGCTTGTGGTGTGGGAAGTGTAGGGCAGGGAGGTTCTATGTACGTCCCAAACTGCTTGCTGTGTCATATTGCATGAGGAGAGGCCATGCTCTGCATGGTAGGGACACAGCCAGGATAAGGAACCCTCATTTGGCATCATGAGGGCAGTGATGAGGCATCTGATGAGGCACCCACCTTTGGCATCTGATGAGGCACAAAATGAGACCACAGAGATGTCCCATCAGGAAAGATCCAGGATGACCTACCAGCCAGGCAGGTTGAAAATGCTCAGTGACAGCCTGATTCCAGCTGTAACTGCTGACAAACCCAGCTTGCGACTGTGGTTTGCTGAGCTTGATCCCCAGGTGCTTTGCAGAGCAGGTTGGTAGCCACAGTGATCTGCTGCTGGTCCTAGAGGAGCTGCTTCTGCCAGAGGACACTTGGCCAGCACAGATCTCATGCCTACACTGACTTCCACAGGCAGAAGTCTGTGGAAAGGATGTAAAGCCCTTGGGATGGAAAATGCTACTTACAGTGCCAGGAGTTTGCTCAGTCCTTGGAAGTGGTTATGGTCCTCGCTACGTAAGGATTAGCACCCAGCCAAAATGACTCAGACTAAAACTCTGTCAGAAAGTCCCTTAGTGCATGGTTTTCTTCTCCTTCCCCTTCTGTGTTTTGACCAGCTGTGGGCCAGTGGAAGGAGAGAGGAGAAAGTGAGCAAACCAGGGGGAACACCACTGTGCCCAAGACAACATACTGACCATAACTTCAGAGGGCGCACTAGAGAAAAGTGTCAAAAGTTGAATGGACAGAGAGCCACAGTGGTTTGTGTTAATTAGCTAATGAGCAGCCTGTTGGAGGGACCCAGAATTACAGGCCACTCAGCCTTCACTACATAGAAAGACCAGTTACACTGTTAAGCTCAAGAATCAGGATCCACCCTAAGCAGAGGTAGCATGTGAAATACTAGGGGGAAGATCCCACAGACTGATAAAGACTGATAGCAAAGGCTGGTAGAAAGGCAACACTCACCTGCTTTCAAGGCCCTTGAGTAAGTCTGTTGGGGAGAACATGTGTGAACATAGAAAATGGCTGTGGTGTGTTGGAGCTCAACTCTTCCTGTCAAAAGGGGATCCTGTCTCATGCTTTTAAGGCATCTGTTCCCTCTAGCTCATCTTTTCAACTTTAATAAGAGATATGCTTCCCCTTCCCCCCAATACGTTACATTTTCAGATCAATTTTAAAAGTAACCTCTTTAATATTGAATTATTCCTGATCTCTATTGTCACTTCTAGCTGATTAGTTTAAGGACTGTGCTTGGTTTGTTTAATAACCTCTTGACACTAAACAAACAATCTCGAAAAGGGAACAATTTGCAAAACAGAAAGAAAACAAATAACCTACAAGGGCATCCTCTTCAAAATAGAAAGACTGATTACATTAAAATGGCAAAATAATTCCAGACATTAAAAGAATGTATATAGATATTGGCTTATCTATATTCAAGGAAGATTTGAAAACACCGCAAAGTTAAAGTTTTCATTAGCAATACAGTGAAATCTCTCAATTAGAATTCCTGGAGCATATTAAATGGTATTTAGTTTCTAACTCAATGCATCATTTTCTGTTAAATAATTGATCGTGGTGCAGAGATTGTGTTTGTGTAGTTTAAGAAAGCGATTAGACCAAGGAACATTTGGTAGGAAAGTTGCATCAATAACTCCAGCACTACTCCAGTGTGTTGTGGAGGTGCTCTCATAGCAAGGCTGATGTGGAAAGGTGTTGGAGCTGAAGTGACTTGGGGCAATGAAAGTAGTACTGGACCACAAGGAACTCTTCTGGAACAAAACAAGGAGAGCCTGATGCCTTCAGAGATCCAAACTGCCCAGGAACGAGCAGTTTGGATCTCGTTCTGCAGTCCTCCCTGCAGATGGGAGGAGGGAGAGCCCTGCACCCCAAAACTGTGTTGATTAAGTGAACAGAACAGAGGGGGAAATGCTGAAACTCTGGAGATGCTGAAGATCCCAGTAAGAAGCCATAGGAGTCCTGGCAAAGGCCATGTGGAATGAGGTTAGGCTGGAGGAGGAAAAAACCATCAGTGCTTTCATTAGGCTCTAGCATCTCTGTGAGCAGTGTCTGAACCTCAGTGCTGTTTTTTTCCTACATGACATTAATTTGTGCTCTACCCACCTGGTGCCTGCAGTAGGAGAATATGGTGATGTTACACCTCTCTGTTGCCACAGCACAAAAGACTGTCTTCAGATGTGTGCACTTAAATAGTATTTTAAATGCTTGTTTCAGCCTATCCCTCAGCCATGTTTGGACTAGGAAGGGTTTAACCTTCTTTTGTGGCTCTGCCATGACTGGCACAATGCAATTACAGCCACGTGTAAGGGTCTGGTGGAATTCCCACTTGTCTGAGACTAAACCCAAGGTTTCTGTTGTGCCTTTTATGTGGACAGGTCTCCTTGGAAACTTGCTGCCTAGGTGAGCAAAGCCACCTTCTGGGCTGCCTGAACACCACCCAGTTCTGCAGGGCTTCACTCCATTTTACGAGGTATTTAGGCTGATTGAATGGCACAACACAAAGCCCATAATGTTGAACCACCAAGATTTTGGGCAGCTTCTCCCCCCGCTCAGGTTTTTAATTTTGATTTGCTTATATTCTTTAATGGGATGCAATTACAGTTTCAGTGTAGTAGGTAGGAGGCTTTATATTTGTACTGCTTTGTAGTAAAGACATAATTACTGCGTTTATGAATCAAATCCCTTTATGTATCATAAATACTTATTAAAACAGCCACTGGCAATTTTACCTCAACATGTTTCTTCATGAAGTAGGATTTATTGCCTGTATAAAAATGCCAGTCTTCCCTGGATCTCCCTCCCCTACAATTGCTTGGCTTGCAGAATCCCCGTGCCTGGTTCAGAGTGGTTCAGAAGGTGAGACATTTTATAAAGCACTTAAATATCTGTGTGCGTGCGGATACAGCTCCTGTGCCCTGAAGACACCTTCATGATTATTGTTTGTGCTCCAGTGATACCTCTCATCTGTCTGTTGCTGTGAGCAGACAGTAGTAGATGTCATCTTCATCCCAGCCAAGTTTGGAGCTGACTTGTCTGTAGACTCTGCTGTACCACCTCAGCCATAGCAGAGCTGAGTGCATTCTGTGTTCTAGTGGGACTCTCTCCTTAAGTCTTTAAACTCTTCAGTTTTGTGCATAAAGGTGGGTTTCATGCAAGTGAAGAAAGTTTCCCTTCAAATACATTTTTTTTTTCCAAATGCAAGTGTTATTTCACATTCTCTTTCTCTTAGACTGGTTGAGTGGAGTGTCTGCTCCATCTTTAGGGGGAAAACAAGGCTGGGGTGGGAGACGGCACAACACAGGGTAGAGATCTGGGAAAGACTTGAACATGGCAAATTGTTTGACACTTCAGAGGCTGCTGCCAGAAGGAGGATTTGATTCATGGACTATTGAAACAGTAGGAAAGACAGCTTTGACTTCTGTAGACAAAGTTTCACAGTCCCAAAAAGTTTAAAAGGAAGGTTGGCAAGGCAAAATCCTGCAAAGTGGTGCCAGGAAGTTTGTGCCAGATTAAACTGATTTCTCTCTCCTTGGCTAAGCTAACAAACACCCTCAACACAAGGGCAGTAAATCTCCTCCCTGGAAATGTACTCTTGAGAAAGTACTTTACAAGAAGTCATTGGTGAAACTAGAAAAATTGTTTCTCAACAGATGAACAAATAAGGTTGATAAGGAATTCATTTATAGGCAGACAACAGCAAGCAAGGAGCTTAATAAACACTTTTCTCAAAGATAGATCTTGGGACAGATTTTCTCTAATGATGTTTCCTTAATGACCCAAAAAGCCAAAATCTTATTTATTGCATTAGCCGTGGAGACACATTCAGGAGATCTGGTCAGTGGAGAGCAGAATCACAGCCTTTTTTTTTGTTTTGTTTTTTTTACTCCGAGAACCAGCCGAAATGGAATTAAATGTTGTGAGAAGTGCAAAGTCCTGTGTTTGGGCACTTGAGACAGTGCCAGGAGCTTGCGGTACACATGGGAGGCTGGGAGCTAATGAGGACAGTCACCCTCCTTGCTCCAGTTATCAAATAGGCAGCTGTAACCTAAGGGTGGGACAGACTTTCCCCAGATACAGGAAAGCGAGATATCATTACCAACACACAAGGTCTGTACAAGTACTTGCCTGGAATACTGCATATTTGGGTCACACATCCTCAAGAAAGATGAATTTGTCCTGGAATGGCTACAAAGAAAGACGGATAGAAACAGAGCAGAGGGTAGAGCTTACCCTGCAGAGGAGGCTGGGAGTGCTTGGTGAGGAGGCACAGGAGTGCTTGTCTTTGGGTGCTGTCTCTGACTAATTCTGCTTGAGTTAGAGGGCAACGCTGGGTAAGAAAAAAAGATGGATATAACACTATATAACTATAACCATGAAGAATGAGGGGGTCAAAATTTTCAACCTACTGGCAGAAGAGCTGGGTCAGCACTGGAGAGGACAAGAAGAAGGGCACAAAGACCTCCTGGCTTAACAAAGGACTGTGTAACTCAGACACATCTAATAGCAAGGGACAGTAATCCTGAGTGTCCCTTTGGTCATCAAGTCACTCTTAATGAGCCCCTTCATGCTCAGTCTTTCACAAGACAACACATGTAATTTAGGTGCACTGTGAAGGTCCTGGTGCCTGCCCTAATTTATTCGATGGCTGTTATTCCTTTTTCATCAATAAGGAATAATGACACAATGAGGCCCTGTAGTTGGATCATTAATTAGAAGACTTTTCACCTTTCAATTAACAGAAGCAAAACAAATGCCTTCTGGATCCTTTTGCTGCAGTCCCGGGGGAAGGGGAAGGCAATCACCCCACACAGGTAGGGCAACAGGGGAGTTTCATCCAGCAATGCAAGGTGCCGTCTCCGGAGCTGATTGATTGGCCCAGGAAGCTCGTTTAACCTGATATCTATCTTCAAGAGTAATCAGGCATGATGAATAAAAAAGAAGAAGGAAAGCTCTTTAGTGAGAGAAGACTGGTGGCTGATAAACAGATAATTACACAAAGCAAAGCTGTCACGACAATAAATGTGTTTTAGCAAGAAGTGACCTCACGGTGTGGGAAGCACACGAGAGTTTAAACTTCACCATCATCCAGGGGAATGAAGGAGGATTTGCCACATAGTAAATTGTTGGTCCTGGCATTTGTCACAGGAGGTATGCAGAGTCTCTGGACGCTGCTTCAGCAAGCCCTGGTGCAGCTGGTAGGTGGTTGTTTCTCAGGCATTTGGTCTGCAGTTTGGTTTTTCATAGAATCACAGAATGGTTTGAGTGGGAAGGGGCCATAAAGATCATCTTGTTCTGATGCCTCCTCCATGGGCAGGGATGCCACCCACTAGATAATATTGCTCAGGGCACCATCCAGCTTGGCCTTGAACACTTCCAGGAGTGGGGCATCCAAAACTTCTCTGGACAACTTGTTCCCATAACTCAGCACCTCACACTGAAGAATTTCTTTCTAATACTTACTCCAAATCTACCCTCTTTTAGTTTAAAACCTTTCCCCCTTGACCTATCAGTATCTGCCCCTGTAAAAAGTTGCTCTCACTCTTTCTAACAGCCCCCTCTAGGTACTAGAAGGTGCTCTAAGCTCTCCCTGGAGCCTTCTCTTCTCCAGGTTTGACAATTCTGATTCTTTCAGCCTGCCTCTATAGTAGAGGTGCTCCAGCACTCTGAGCATCTTTGTGGTCTCCTCTGGTCTTGCTTCAAAATTTCCATGTCTTTCTTGTGCTCTGGACCCCAGACCTGGATGCAGTACTGCAAGTGGATGTATCATGGGTCCTGGCAAATTCTGGAGTCATCAGATGGACCCAGTCCGGAGCAGTTGCAAAGGGGAAAATGGGTTGTTCCTGCCCAGGGGAGCTCTTCCTGAGCACTCTGAGGAGCCATATTTCCTTCGGGGAAATGCAAATCAGGGGAGGCAGAGGCTATTGGAGCTGGTAGGCGAGCAGGATGCCTGGCACGTTTCCGTGGGAGCAGCCGAGTGTGGAGCTGTGCTCTTCCGCGGAGGAAAGATCTGCCACGCTGGACCCCGGCCCTCCAGGATGGAGGAGTCTCCGCCGTGCTCCGTGTTCGGAGGGGGTGCCAGGCGGTGCCGAGAGCCGTCCCCAGCCGAGCTGTCCGCTCCCCTCCTCTCTCCACAGGGTGGCAATGCTGCCTTCGGCTGCACCGCCCGTCCCGCCGCCGCTCGCAGCCGCCCGCGGAGCCGCCGGAGCCCCGGCCGGGGGTCCCTGCGCACCCAGCGGGGACAGCCCGTGGGGACAAGGACACGGGGCAGGAGGTGCTGCTGGCCGGATCTGGCACCTCTGGCTTGGCGCCTCTTCAGCATCGTGGGGTGTTCCTGCCCATCTCTGCGCTTCGGGGTGGCTTCTGATCATGTCCCTGTCCGTGCTTCACTCTCAGTGCCCATCTTCCTGGAGTACCACCAGCGCACACCGACCAGGCTGGGTGGGAAATTTCGGGGACGAGTCAAGACCTGTGCAAAACGCCCATCATACATTTGTAAATGCATGTGTGGCTCTAATTCCAGGTCCTCTCCAGCAGAAGCTGCCGAGTGGGAACAGAAGGAGCTGCTGAATAGTAGACATTAAATAGATAAACATTAAACTTGTGATGCAGAGGCAAGCACTGGAAAGGCAGGTGGGGAAGGGAAGGGAAGAAGGGAAAAGGGAAGGGAAAAGAGAGGGAAGGGAAGAAGGGAAATGGGAAGGGAAAAGAGAGGGAAGGGAAGGGAAGGGAAGGGGAAGGGAAATTCCTCTGAAGCAGCTGAGACCATTTGTTTATTACAAATCACATATCAACATATGAGAGGATACTGTGGCCACGCAGAAGCTCACACCACTTGTGTGGCCAAAGGTTAAGCTGTAGGACAGGCAGAAGACTGTCGTGAGCTGAGCAGCAGGACACTGCCCCGATGAACCAGCTGGGGCCCACAGGACTGAGAGAAGAGCTGGGACACTCAGTGCTCCCGTCCTCAGGACTCAGGAGCAGCTGCACCCCGGGAAGGCATCTCCCAGGGTGTCCCTTTTTATAACTGAGTATTTACAATATTGCAGCCCAGAGAGCAGAGGCAGGTGTTGTATTTTAAGGCATGCAGGAGGCTGAGTAAGTTATATGTATAATTGTTCTCAGAACTGAAGTAATAATTTAACCCCATCTCTATTTCTGCCCTGACAGGAGAGCCCAAACATGTCCTCTAACGATGTCATGTGTCAGAATTCCTTAATGATGCTTTCCTCTCTTTTTTTTGTTTAATTTGCCTCCTTTCCTTCTGAAGATTACTCTCCTTTTACATCCCTCTGAATAAAGAACATTTAGTTAGCGGGGAAGAAAAGATTGCCATTGAAGAACTAAGAAAAGCACTGGATTAATTCTCCGCCTGCAGCTAAACTGAGAGTTCATCTCCTAATAGGCCATTTCAAAGCAGTTAGATTTACTCTTTTAGACTAACCATACTGTCTGAACAATATTTTATGCCTGTGTTAAAATATAATAGGCTAGAGAGACAACTCAAATGTCAAGAGTAGATAGTGCTGTCAAAGTAATTTGTCTTGGGTAATAGATAGAGTGACATGACTTTGAAACATTCTGAGAAAGAAATCATTCCACATTTGAATGGATTGTTTCTTTTCCCTTAAAAAACCCCAAGACTGTATTATTTAAATTGTGTCTATAAGGAAGTCTTTATTTTCTGTGAAAATAACATTGGTATTACCAGTGGTGGGGATGTGGCACAATGGGACTTTGCAGTGTTTGACAGTGGAATTAGGTGGTGCCAGCACAGTGCTCCCAGAGCATCCTCAGACCACCCGGAATGACACCTTGAGTGCTCAGGGGAGCTTGGGAATCAATTAAAAATTAAACCCAGTGCCCAGGGAAGCAGCAACAGTGCAACTTATTTCAGGAGAGGTGCTTTTCGGCCAAGGTGTTTTGAAGTCCCCTAAGGAGTGTGATTTCTCCAATATTAACCATTTAGATAAAAAATGCTACCAAATTTCAGAGGCAATTGTTTATCACAAGCCTCTCCATGGCAGAAATGTTATTGTGACTGTTTATAGTTTTTAAAGCTTTTATCAACTTCCTCATAGACAGTCAGTGAATACACGTATACTTAAGGGATATGGACAACCTCTTATCTAGTCTTGTCTGGAAGAAAGGCATAACTTAGTTCTTTGCTAAGAAAGTCTATGTGAGGACTTAGAAAAACTCAGAAAAGTCTTAAGAGAATTCATTGTCTTGTGTTAAAAAGATAAAAAGGAAGTTGGTAGGGTTTTACTTTGCAGAACACAGAGTAAGTAAGATTTTTAGTATTTATTTAGTCCCTTCACAGCGCTGTGCTGGGTAAAAGAATGGTTGAGAAAGGAGCCAAGAACATTTATGTTCCCTTTAAAGTCTGTTTTCACTGCAGGTACAAATGTCACCATCTAGCACAGCTGATAATCACCTAGTTTGTCGTCTTCCCTAGTGCTGTGTTGTGCTCTCCTGGGCTTATGCTGAGGCTGGGGGTTCCTGCTGGGGCACAGGGAGGGTCAGGGTATTATCCATCCATGAGAATGGAGATTGGTCCTGCCCCAGGCTCAAAGTCTGGGACCATCTCAGTCATGCCCTTCATGGGGAACTTCTTTGACGGCACAAAAAGGCCTANTGCCCTTCATGGGGAACTTCTTTGATGGCACAAAAAGGCCTATAGGTCATAAGCACATGATGTATGTAAACACTTTTTTCACCTGGAAAAGAGGCATCTCATTTGGAAATGGATCCATGCAAACCCAGTGTTGAAACTGTGTAAGAAAAACATTCATTGTTTTGACTTTGCCTGAAGGCAGTGTGGTGTTTGGATGGGGAACAGCTTCCCCAGGCACAAGGGTATTCTACAGGGCTGAGTTCCCATGCTTCCTATCCCTTGGCAAAGTGTCTGCAAGACTAACCAACATTAACAGCATATTTTATTCCCCATCTCCCACACATAGGTATAAATGACCACCAAAAACCATGGGGCTATAGCAACAAATGCCTCATTTGAAGGTTTCCCAGGAACATTCCATAG